>BMAC01000055.1:851478-867154 GCA_014905375.1 Phtheirospermum japonicum | reverse complement strand
GATCGAATTTGGGGTCAAAACCACCCCACGTGCCTAAGATGATAGGATCGGTTTTATTTTTACGAATTTTCTATTTTTTTCGATTTATTTCGATTTTTTTTTTATTTTTTGACATTTCCGAGGGAATTCAAAATCCCTCGGAATTCCGAGGGATTTTTAAATAAATCGAAAAAAATAGAAAAAACTAGAAAAAAAAATAGGGTTTATTTTCGGGTCGCCGAGGCGCACCCCTCCCTGCATCGGTTGTAATTTCTCGAGTTTTGTTTCTATTTTTTACTATTTTTTCGGATTTTTTCGGTTTTATAATTCCATTATAAGCAAAATCGATATTTAATAATTTAAAAGGATAAAATAAGATTTATTTATTTATATACAAAATATGCTATTCTGTTTTTTATTTTTTTTGACAATTTGTGATTTTCACATGACTAATAATAATAATTTAACCCTATATAGTTGCAATAATATTGAACCGAAAATGAAAGCATYCAYACTTAKYTWGAGTTGATTGGTGGAGAAGCAGTTTTGAGGAGAGAGAAGAGTCCAAACTTGTACGGATGGTGAGGAAAAGCATATAAAATCACCATGCCTATTTGTTAAATAACAAAATAGAAAAAAATCCAAAAAAAAAGTAAAAAATAGAAACAAAACCCAAAAAATTACGACCGGGATGGGGAGGAGTGCGCCTAAGCGTCCCGGAAATAAATCCTATTTTGTATTATTTTTTTCTATTTTTTACGATTTTAATTATTTTTAAATTTAAAAAAAAATTAATTACATTTTCGAGGGAATACAATTTCCCTCGGGATTATTCCGAGGGAAACTTTGATCCCTCGAAATAATTCCGAGGGAAATTGTATTCCCTCGGAAATATAATTAATTTTTTTAAAAAAATAATAAATAAAACCGAGGGAATTAAGTATCCCTCGGTTTTCCGAGGGACAACTTCCCTCGGAAATCCATCCGTCGGTCATCCCTCGGTTTTTCGTTCGGTAAATATGGCGGGAACATTTAGCGCCCTAATTTTCGAGGGATTTTACGAGGGAACTGGATTCCCTCGAAAAAAACCGAGGGATTTTTATATCCCTCGGTTTTCCCTCGGAAATTGCCGAGGGAATTTATTTCCCTCGGAAAATCCCTCGAAAATTTCCTGTTTTTTTGTAGTGGATACCACTCCCCACTTAGTGGGGTGTATTTACAACCATTAGATTAATTTTAGATTTTATAGATTAAGAGATTTATGGTTGTAAATGCAAAAGAGTGAGGAGGCTTGGTGCCCTTAAAGGCACCGTAGAGTTTTCTTATATTCATTAGTTGACATGTTTTTAAAAAAGAGTACCATCAAAAGTAGGGGTGTACAAAACTAGCCCGGACCGGACCGGTGATAATCCGGTCCGGTCCACCCGTAATTTTCCGGTCCGGACCGAAATTTGACCGATTTCCAAAAATAAAATAAAAAAATCAAAAAAAAAAAAAATCGGTCCAAACCGATTTTGATTGGATCGGACCGAAATTTTCGGTCCCAATCCGGTCTCCGATCCAAGAGTTTCTAAAATCCGGTCTACCGATCTGGATCGGGACCGTAAATTCTGGTCCGATCCGATTTTCAGTCCAAAGATTACCAAAATTTCGGTATACCGATTCGTACCGAGACCGTAAATTCCGTTTCGATCCGGACCGGTTGCACACCCCTAATCAAAAGTATAGTATTGGAGATTCTAACGAGTGGCATCGTAACAAAGTCGCTGAAAACGAAGCACAACTTATAATAAATCAATAATTATTATAGCACTGCACGCACTTGAGGGAAAGCGAACGACACTCAATCCCATTTCCCGTTCCGTTCCACTTATCTAAACCCTCTGAAAATACCCTTCTCCAAAACCCTCGCCCATTTATCTCACAACCCAAACAAAAAAATGGCCGCCACAATCGCCCGGTCGTTCCTAATCGTCAGATCAACCGGAGCCACCGCCTCCCTCCTCCCGAAACGCTTTTTCTCCTCCACCGTCTCCAAGCCTCCGCCTCTCCCTGGGCTCGATCGACTGCGAATTTCTACATCCCGCTATGCTGTACCCGCATTATCCCACTCGCTCCGCGTCATTTCCCCAATCAGAGTCAATCAGGTCCGATGCCGAGTCAACCGGTCCGGTTCGTCGTACTCGCCGCTGAACTCCGGGTCGAACTTCAACGACCGTCCACCCACCGAGATGGCGCCGCTTTTTCCCGGATGCGATTACGAGCACTGGCTGATTGTGATGGATAAGCCTGGTGGTGAAGGGGCCACGAAGCAGCAGATGATCGATTGTTACATTCAAACCCTAGCCAAAGTCCTTGGAAGGTAGATATTGTCACATTTTGTTTATTTTGGTTGTTTTCACTCACTTATTTATTAGTTAGATGTTAATCTAAAATTAGGGCCGACAGTTTATATATTACTGAATTGAGAAGTTTTGAAGATATTTAAAATTGAAATATGATGATGGAAAGTATGGTGTTATTGATGTACTTTTTTTTTTCTTTCCCCTTTTTCTGTTATGTGTAAATGTTTGTGATTTATTGCTTTTCTTGTTTACAGTGAGGAGGAGGCAAAGAAGAAGATATATAATGTTTCGTGCGAGAGGTATTTTGGGTTCGGGTGTGCTATTGACGAGGAGACGTCAAACAAGCTTGAAGGTTGGTGATTTGATGTTTTCTTATAAAGAATTTTGGTTTCTTTCTTTCTGCGAGATTGGTGTGTAATTGGGTTTTGATTGATTTTTCGTTTTCTATCGGCCTTTTGTTTTTATGCAGGCGAGCCCGGTGTTCTCTTTGTTCTCCCAGATTCATATGTTGATGCTGAAAACAAAGACTATGGAGGTCCGTTTTCTTACGCTTTTCGAAAAATATTTTATCTCCAAATTTACGTAAAAATGAGAAAATAAAAGAATACTACTCCATCCGTCTCGTCCCACAAAGATATGCTTACAGTTATCTCAGAAATGTTGGTTAATATAGTTAAACTATTTCATTTTCCATCTAATCCCCTATCAGACTAATTATTTTTCTACTCGGTTTTCGTAAATATTAGTTTAGTTACAATTTAAGAAAATGTTAGTTAATGCAGTCAACTTATTGCATATTCGACCTATGCCCCTATGTTTAATTATGATTAATTAATTGTCTACTCGATTTTTGTAAATATTAGTCTACGTAAATGGAGTAGTGGGATTTTAAAATAGGGAAAAAAACTTGTTGCCCCCCAAATCATGGTCGTTTTCACAGTTTAACATACAAACTATTTTTTGGGACAAACCGCCATACTAACAGTTTGCCCCCTAAACCAGAATTTTAGTGGTTTTGTGCCCAAAATCGGATGACTTGGCGCAATCGAGTTGTGCCACATCATCTGGTTTTGGAAAAAACACACACAACAATTCCTGTTCAGGGGGCAAACTGTAAACCGCACAGTTCGTATGACAATTTGTCACAAATAATACTTTGTATATGGTAAACTGTGAAAAACGCAATATAGTCCAATCTGACTTTTTACACAAATTAAGATAAGTATTTAAAATTACAAATATAGAAAGTATTTTCTTGATTTGCCCTTACATATATTGAAAATTCTCTATATATGGAACATAATTTCAGAAGCTATTACCTTTTCATCATCTATTGAGTACTGATTGGTTTGAACTTGTAGTCATATGAATTGAAGGAAATGTTACAGTGCAGAATATGAGAACATGCATTGTACGTATTGTATATTTCTGATCCTCATCTTTATGCATTTCATGGTTTGGCAGCTGAATTGTTTGTGAATGGAGAGATTGTTCAGCGGTCTCCAGAGAGACAAAGGAGAGTCGAGCCGGTGCCTCAGAGAGCTCAAGACAGACCAAGATACAACGACCGGACTCGTTATGTGAGGCGTCGTGACAACAATATGCGGTGAACAGTAAAATCATTTCTCGATTAGAGGTCGTCTGATTGTATGATATTTTGTGAAGCCATTATGTGTCGATGTCATGTGTAGATTTCCGTGATGTTAGACTGTCTCTGGATTGTGATTGGGCTAATAATCTGGACACTCATGAGTCTGTTCCCTCGCTTTGAACTTTGATTTGACTGTTCACCAGAAAAGAATTAGAGACAACTGGTGTTTGGTGTAATGAATTGGTGTACCTTCATGTGATATTTGCTGAACGATTCATATCTGTTTGGAGGTGAACTGCGATTTTTCGGTGTTTCAATATTGAACTGTTTGGGAGAATACTTTGTGCCTTTTTTCCAAAACAGAAGTTTTTGTTTCAGTTTAATTTCATTGTCTTGATATTTTATTTTAAATTTTGAACAAAAAAGTTTTGGTCTTGAATCCATTTCATAGTAAGACCATGGTAAGATGTTTCACAGAACTATATTGACAGGGGAAGGTGGTAATTGTTCGGTATTTACAACTACTGGCTCTCGATGTATTTTTTTAGTTGCTTCTATCATGTGAGACTACAAAGAAACACTAGCTATTAATCTCAATGTCCAAATGATAGATTCCATCAAATATACTCGTGACAATGCTAGAGGGAAATTGCAATAATGTTGAAAAATGTTTAAAATTATCTCCGGAACTGTCTTAAAGAAATATCTAGATATTTTGGAGAGAAAGGATTATAAATAATCCTAAAGTAATAAATAATTGTGGTCGATAAATTAGAATCATTAGATTCGATCATATATGCGTGTCTAAGTTAATCATGAGTGTAAATAGAGCCTATCTATATTTGTTATTAATTTTGTTACAAAATATTATTCTTGTATATTTTCAATTTCTCGTATTCATCATGGTTGTTAAAATTATATAATCGCGTAGAACCCAATATATACCTACTCGATCCAAATCGCAAGTAGAATCAGAATCAAATGGAATCGTATATAATCGCGTAGAATCCAATGTAAATAAAATTAGAATCAAGGAGAATTGTATAAAATCGTCTATAACCGTAGAATCGAACGTACTATTAATCGTAAGTAGAATCAGACGGAATCATATGTAATCGCGTAGAACCAGTGTAAGTAGAAACTAATAATCGTAAGTATAACTAGGTTGAATCATATATAATATTAAAAATTACCCTTTGAATTCCTTTGGAAAATCCGCCAATTTATTCGTCAATTTTTTAGTTATCTCTTCCTGAGGCCTTAATCTTGTAAACGCATTTCATTATTGTTACAGGTTATTGACGAATTCTCATATTCAACTCGTAAAAGCTTCAATTCTGAATCGGTGCAATTGTCATATTCATGTTTTTATTGACCATTTTGAAGCACGCAAATAACAGTATTTTAAAGTAAATCTGAATTGTTGTTAGACATTGTGCTTTGTGAGCGTTTATGTTTTTACTGATTTCTGTGTACCTATCTACTCACACAAGACATGTTCTTTATGTGCTTTTGACCTAACCTTATTACACGGTGTCTACATCTTGAATTGTTTGAAAATCCAAATGCCTAGGGTTTCGATAAAATGCATGCTACAATGTTTTTGCGTGGCGAGTTAGTTTTTCGGTAGGGTGATTAGGTATTTAATATTGAATTTTTTTCTTGTTAACCAACATCAAAAACAAACAAACAAAAAAAAACTATCATTTGACATGGATTGTGCACCTAAGATGAGATTGTGGTGGTTTTGATCATTGAAACCGTGTAAAAAATAATAAAAAAGAAATACTCTCCATGGTTGTGTACTTTTATTAAAAAAAATTATCGGCCCAATCGTAAGCGTCGTCGATCCCCTAAACTTTATGTACAAGAACAACTCGTTGACAAATTACCAGAGCATATTAAGCATTTACGCCGACTAATTATATATATGACTTGTGTTGAACAACTTCGGATGGATATAGAGGTGTTGATTGGTTGGGCGATTGGCGGTTAACCGTCGGTTGTAACCGCGTTGGCCGGCGATCACGGTTAAAACCGTAACCGTCAACCGGTTCCCGAAAGTTAGGTTACGGTTAACCAAATCGTTAACCTTAACCGTCGCGGTTAACCATTTTTTTTTTAAAGTGACTTGTCGATCGACCGGTTTTTAGTCGATCGACTGGTCTGTGGATTAGCCGTTGAAAATCAACAGCTGAGATCAACTAGCCGTTGATGATCGACGGCTCAAATTCAAAAGAAAATAGCCGTTGGGCGGTTTAACCGCGGTTAACCAGTTTAATCGCCGGTTAACAACGGTTTTTAATTTAATATTTTTTTGCAGATTTTGACACCTATAAATACCTCACTCTCCAACACCAATCTTCACACCAATTCATCTACTATTCTTCTTCTTCTCTTATATTTTCAAGTTTAAAGAAGTCAAGTTTCTAGTTTGTGCAAGAAATAATATTATCAATAATATTCTTATTATTCATTTCTAATCTCGTTTTACTTAATTCTCTTTTATAATATTACTATGTCAAGCTCTTCCCGTGATGTCAATACCAACACTCCAACTTCTTCTCGTCGAGGTCGATGTTGAGGTCGAGAATCTCGACGAGAATCTTCGGCTGTCGCCGGAGATTACGTTTCCGATGAGATGACGGCGGAAGAAGTTGAGAACCTATATAATCAAATCAACTTCGACTCGCAACAAACCAATTTTGAAGAGGAATTACCGAACTCCGATGAAGAAGAAGCGACCGTCAATTTGGATGAAGATGAGGAGGAAGCGACGGGTGATATGCCGCCGCCTCAATCGAAACCGAGGGAATTTGTTTCCCCCATCTTCCGATTGCATTCACAAAAAAGAAAATCAACGGCGAATCTCGAGCGCAATGCAATTATTGCAATTCTCATTACGCCTTCGGTTCTAAAAATAATTGAGGCTATGGGTCGCTCAAATATCACATGGAGAAGAAGCATCCCGACAAATATGGCGCTGGTAGTTCTCAAATACAACTAAACTTCTCATCTTCATCTACCGCCGCCGGCAGGACCGGCGGCCAAGATAAGAGTTCTTCTACTTTATTTCAATATACCGAAAGTGGTCATCGAAAGTTTCTTGCAAAATTTATTTCCGTTATGAGTCTTCCTTTTAATCATGCGCATAGTAGTCATTGTGAAAATTATACTAGGGGTGCATCTAATCCATCTAGCACTAGGATTTCACGAAATAAATTAACTCGCGATATTGAAAAAATGGCCGGTGAGTATAAATTGAGTTTGATTTCAATATTTGATAGTTTGCCTCATAGTGTCTCTATATGTTCGGATATTTGGTCGGATCATTTTAAAAGTTATAATTATATGGGAATTACTTGCCATTGGATTGATTATTCTCGAACTTTGCAAAAACGTTTAATTGCATATAGAAAGTTCGATAGCCAACATACAGCGGTGAATATTTCGAAAAAAATCTCCACTGTTTTGTCCGAGTATCATTTAACTAACAAAATTTTTTTAATTTCCTTTGATAATGCCGCCGCTAATACGGCTAGTTTAGAATTGTTAAAAATTACTTGTCCACCCGCTATTGGCGGTAAATTTTTGCATGTTAGATGCATTTGTCATATTTTGAATTTATGTGTTCAAGATGGTTTAACTCTTTTTAAAACTAAGATTCAACCGATAAGGAGTGCTATATCCTATCTACGAAACCACGATTCGCTTCAAAAAAATGGCGAAGATTTTGCAAGGCCAATCAATTGCATCCAAAAAAAACTTCATTAGATGTGCCAAATCGTTGGAACTCTACTTATAAATTACTTAATGATACATCTGAATATAGAGATGCATTGTGTACATTTTTTAATAATGAAGATGTCGATTTCGCTTTTTTTCGCATATATGGGATGATTGTTATAATAGGATATCCCTTTTAAAAACTTTTAACGATGCCACCGTGGCTTTATCCGGTGTTTATTATCCTACCTCCTCAATACTTGTTGATCATTGTATTCAAATAGTACTTGTTTGTAGTGCTCTACTCGGTAACTCTGAATTAGGTGAAGTTATCGATGAGATGTTGAGTAAATGGGTCAAATATTTTCATTACATTCCCGATGTTTTTTTGATTGCAAAAATTTTAGACCCGTATTATCGGATGGAGGATCTTCAGAACTTATTTAAAATTTATTACGATGCATTAACACCTTTTTTAGAATCTCGTAGACTACCAATTCCTAGCTCTCTTAGTGTTGCTCACCAAGCACAACTACTTTTAATTGAAACTTTTAATGATTACGATCAATCTTCATCTTCTAGTGATGTTAATGTGTCCCTTTCCCCTTCCCCTTCCCCCGTCACTTCTACAAGACCCAACGACCCTCGAGGAGCTCTAGCCCCATATATGAGATTGTTTGAAGATACTAAACGAAAACGGCAAAGGGCTAGTGCTAGTCGGTCAACGGAATTAGATAGTTATTTAGGAGTTTTTGAACCGACTTCGGTTCCAAAACCCCCCGATGGTGTTACTAACGATCTTGTGCAGTTTTGATCGAAAGTGGCCAGTATTTTTCCCACTCTCTCTAGAATTGCCAAGGAGGTCCTTGCCATTCCTGTTTCGACAGTTTCTGTTGAACATGCCTTCAGCACGGGAGGCTACATGTTAGATGAGCGTCGGTCAATGTTAACATCCAAAAATCTTGAAAATCAAATGTTGATGAACGATTGGGTGAAAGCTGAAAAACAACAATAAGAAATGCAAATGGATGAAAGCGAAGAGAGCGACTATTACGATACCACTTTGGGAAGCAACGACAATGACGAATAGGTAAGTAGGTTAGTGAGGTAAGTAAAAGAACTACGTGAACTTTGATTCCTTTTCGAGGATACGTAGGCAATTTAATTTTAATATTACAAGTTAAAATTTAATTTTAATTTTTAATATTAGAATTAAATTCAAGTCTTTTTTTTTGAACTTATTTTTTTCAAACAAAAAAAAGTCGAACTACGTGAACTTTGATTCCTTTACGAGAATACGTAGGCAAGTTAATTCTAATATTAAAAGTTAAAATTTTAATTTTTAATATTAGAATTAAAATCAAGTCCTTATTTTTTTTAAACTTATTTTTTCCCCAAAAAAAAAAATAATTTTGACTGCTACGCAGTCGATCGACATAATTTTAGTCGATCGACTAAATGATCGACTGCCTTCCTAAAACCAAAACTCACTGTCCTTCAGTCGATCCAGCAGTCGATCCCTCAGTCGATCGACTGCTTTAAAAAAAAAAGGCAGTTAACCACAGGTTTTCCGGTTAACCGCCGGTTCGGTTAACCGGTTTAACCGTAACCTTAACCGGTTCTCAGCCGGTTAGGTTACGGTTAACCAAAAACTGGTTAAATTAACCGACGGTTATAAACGAAACAACACGTCTAGATGGATAGGAATGCGTTCAGTAGGTTGTGCGTATACGAGATAGACATATCATGTATACGATATGTAGTACACGATATGTTCATCTCGTGTATACGAGATAGATATGCCGTGTACTATTATCTTTTTCTAATTTTATATTATTTTATTTTTTTAATAAAACTAAAAAAAATAAAATTATTCTATAAATAGAAACTAAATTTGTCATTGTTATACACACACGCACATAAAATCCTCTCTTCTATCTACATATATCATTAATCTTTCCCTACCAAAACTCTCTCTTTCTCTAATTTCTTAATGGACTCAAACAATAATTTTTTCTCACTCTCAAACTTTCTCACCCTCATAAGATTACCCTAACCTTGAAAATATTCAAAACTTTGAAAAACTCTTAAATTTTGAAACGTATATATACACCCAATCTACCAATAATCTCATGCGAACTTCTATTTTTGAACATCAACAAACCTCTCAAAATCAAAAGGTGCCTTCACAAGGTTGGACAGACCTAGAAGACATAACACTAATATCTTTTTGGTGTCTCGTCAGTGAGAATTCAATTGTCTAAAAAAAATCAAAATGCATACAAGTTATAGAAACGAGTTTTAAAAATGTATGAATAAGCTCGAGCAAAAGACTCGGAAAAAATGAATGAAGAAAGAATCACTGAATCATTGAGAAATCACTATAAATGACTTAATACAAATGCAGTAAAGTGGATTGGTGTATACAATGAAGCATATAACTGAAGATCGAGCGGAATGTCCATTAAAGATATTGAGAAAGTAGTTTAAGCAATATATGAAAAATATAAGTTTACGAACCCGGAGGTTTTTGAAAAAGTTATGAATCACCATCCCAAACGGGAATTGAAATTGGGTAGTGATCATACATGTTCTCATCCAGATGATAAAGATAATGTTGAAAAATATCGTGGCAGCTCAAAAAAATTACGAACTAATGAAGATAGGGAGGATCCAACCGACTCCACTCCTAAAACTCCAATTAGTTAAGAGATAAGGCGAAGGCTAAGAGGAAAGGAAAAGGTGTGGCATCGCAATATTCCCCTATCCCTGATGATTTCACTGTAGAAGTTCGTGCGATGAAAATCAAACGTGAAAAGGAACTCGAGGCAATGACCAATTTGAGAAATGAAGATGAAATCATCTGTGATTATTACCTTAATAGGTAAATGTCACTTAACTCCAGAAGAAGATGATCCGAAATGTCGTCTAATGACGAAACTATTTCCACATGTATTGTAATATATTTCAACCCACATGCATATGAAGAATTCACATGCATTAATTTTCAACTCACATGCATCTGGCAAATTCACGTGGTTGGTTTAATAATTAAAATTTTAAGAGTTCTATTTATCCATCTTGATATAAAATCCTCCAAAAAGTTTTTCAAATGAAAAACTTTATCATGGTGCAAGTTCTCGTAATGATACTTCTAATATCATTGAATTCGATGAATGGATGAATGGGAAGAACGTATTGCTATACAAAATAGACAACTTGACCACATCAGCGAGGAGGTGGTCATTCAGATTCCAACTCTAATTCTTACAGCCATTTGTGAAGGACTTTTCAACCATGGAGCAAACCAAGTAAATTAGTATAAATATAGGTTTAATTAAAAATTTTAATTTTAAGACTGTTAATTAAATGCAGTTTGAAGCCACAAAATTGGAGAAAATGAGTTTATGTTTTGTATTCGTTTTTTGTCAAATTTATAGTAGTTTATTGGTATTATTATATTTAGTAAAATATGAAATTTTTGATAAATTCTTAAAAATGGAGATTTGATACGAGGTTTGACGTCAACAAAGTAGGACCAAAGAGGACATATACTACCAAAAAAGTGTTCCACAGCCTTTTTCACAGCGGCATTGATATATATCTCGAAACTACAGCTGCTTACTGCGATTGCAGATTGAAAATTGAATTCGAATATCTGATGTTTGCAATTCTCTGTAGAAGACGGCTTAGGGTCCCTCCATTAGATTGTATTTTTGTTGGCCAACAATTTAGGGCTTCCCAAACTGCAGTCTTGGTCAGGTCATGCTCGACAAGTGTTTGCGAAAATGCCTCAGAGAAGACTTTCACTGTTTCTTACCTCATTAATTCATGTGGGTTGTCCTCAAACGACGCCATCTCTGCATCCAAGAAACTGTGCTTCAAATCAACAGAAAAACCAGATGCTGTGCTAAAGCTCCTCAGAGAGTATGGGTTCACAGATGCTCACCACATCCCCAGAGTAATCACTGGATGGCCAAATGTTCTTTCAGTCTGCCCTAACAAAACCCTTTTGCCGAAACTCGAATTTCTCCGCTACATTGGGCTTCCTCTTCCGGTTCTTGCACAGAAGCTATCCGCAAGCCCTTCTGTTTTCACGCGTAGTCTGGAAAACTCTCTAATCCCTTTGTATAATGTCCTAAAAGGTCTACTTGGATCCGATGAAAGAGTTGTTCGTGTGTTTACGCGCTCTCCAAAGGTCTTTGGACGTTGCTGGGCAGAAGGGGTGTCGTCCAACTTGTCAATGTTGAGAGAAAGAGGAGTGCCCCAATCTTCTATTGTTTATTTGGTCATGTATCAACCATCGTTGCTGGTAGTTGCAAAAGAGAAATTATCCTTATACGCCGATCGGGCTATTGCGATGGGATTTGATATTTCGAAAAGTGGGTTCACCAGTGCCATCCGAGTGTTTGCTAGCATGACCGAATCGACACTGAAGCATAAGAAGGAGGTTTACAGAAGGTGTGGCTGGACAGAGTCGGACATCAATGCTGCGTTTTTAAGGCAGCCCCTTTGCATGCATTTATCTGAGAAGAATATAACGGCCACTATGGACTTTCTTGTTAATGAGTTGGGGTATAAACCTGCTGCTGTTGCTCAATGCCCTGCGATTCTTAATGCGAGTCTCGAGAAAACAATAAAACCGAGGTGTTTGGTTGCTAGGATTTTGAACGAGAAGGGGCTGAAGAACATGAACAGTGTGGCCACCTTGTTGGTATTGTCGGAAGAGAAGTTCGTGAAGAGTTATATCGTCAAATTTGAGAAAGATATTCCAGAGCTATTGGACATCTATTTAGGGAAAGTTGACGCCCCCGGTAACGGATTTCGGTCGAGAAGTAATATCTGAATGAATTTAATAATGCCGAGAGTTTCTTTTCTATTGATTTCAAGAAATGGTACTGAGTTTTGAATGTTCCTATTGAATGCATTATAAAAGTGTTTTTATTATCAGCACAAGTAAAACACCAACACCAGTATACGACGATATTTATGGTTTAAAATATGTTTAAGATTTTGGTTTTCTAAAGCATTCTAATTATATCCCAATTAGTAATATTAATTACTCTTCTTACCATTTATATACAAAAACTCTTAAACCACATTATTGTTGAGATTAGCCAACGCAAACTTGTAACCCAAAGTATTAAGACTATCGAATGTTGATCTAAGTTATAGCGAGCCAGATAAATGTGGGTAGAGATGTCATGTCAAATATGGGACGACCCTACAGACTAACTGAGGCCCAAACCTTATATCTTAGGGATCTGCCTTAATATTATAGGTCCATAATTACAAAATAGGGCTTTTTGGCCCAGGCTTTAATAGGCCCCAGGGTCAATAAAACTAGGGCCAGGCCGGCAACTGTGTTTTTTTTTTTTTTCGTTTTTTTTTTTTTCACATTATAATAAATATTTTCCTCTCTATATACAAATATTTCGTTTCCTTGTTTATTAGACATGTCCCCATATTTTGTTTCCTTGTTTATTAAAAATGCCCTCCTTTTTATTAGAATGGTCTTTTTGCAATGTTATTATTGATTTTGGGTGCCTTGTTATTTAGGTGGTGTTATCACAATAAAAATTATTATTATTATTATTACTCCATTCTTTACATATTTTTTTTGGTCGTAATTGATAATTTCATGCAAATTAAGAAAGATAATTGATATTATATTTATAGGTATTAAATGATCATAATATTATTTTTATTTTCGAATAACTAAAAAATATGAAAAAATAAAGGGAGTAGTAAAATTAGTCGGGAAAGTAAAAATAACAATGATTCTCTAATAAAAAAATAAATGTGACAAATATAAAGAGAGAAATAAAAATTCCTAAAATGTGACAGATAAACGGAAATTCTCAAGTATATTAATTATTATTATTACTGTGTTGTTGGAACAGTTACGTATTAAAGTAACTAACTTTAAAATAAAAAACAAATTATAAAACCAACTCTAGAGCTTTTTAGCCCTAGACCTAGACCTTAATTAAGGCAGGGCCTGCCCTTATGAACATCTCTAAATGTGGGTATATCTCTCTCAATCACTCTGCACATCTTTTATGCCTTGCTATCAATTATTTTCATTATGACTTTTGGTTTTTTGGTTTCATACTATATATATATGGAAGACGAGAACTAGCATGATTAAGAGGAGCTCGTCAACTAAGCCAAGAATGACTGCCTGAAACTCACCATCTATGATGCACGAACGCTTCAAAATATGATATTTTGTTTTTTATTTTTTTTTTCTTTTTCTTTTCTCATATTGGGGAACTTTAGTCAAATTTGAATGGAGATGGAATGTCAACTCGATGAAACAACTTTCCGTTAGGTCAATTAACGGTTGAGGCGAAATGTTACAAATGTAAGATAGGACAAACCTTAAGGTTGGTTTTGTAATTATCCCTTTGTTTTATATGTACTACACATGCTGTTTATAAAAAAGAGTAAATATTGCGCAAAGAGAGCTTCAACTTTCAAGTCTCAACAATTGCAAACAATAAAAACACAAATAAAGGGAACATCTGATCAGGGCAAATAATCTTGTTTATGCTTGAGACAATGTAATATACACGAATTTAGAAAGAAAAAAAAAAGAAAAATAACGTTCAAAGTCTCGTATCATTCGACCCAAACATAGTGCGTAAACAATAAATCATTCTAAGCGACAAAAGGCTAGAAAACATTCAACTCTCTGAAATCCATTTCAGGATTCGCCTTTCCTCGATAGATGTCTAATAGATTGGGAATATCTTCTCATATTTGACAACATACTAATTTAAGAACTTCTCCCCCGACATTATCAACAAGGTGGTCATACTGGTCGTGTTCTTCAGCCCCTTCTCCTTCACAATCCCAGCAACCAGACCCTTCGGTTTTATTCTCTTGTCGAGACTACAACAGAGAAGCACAGGGCATTGAGCAATGGCAGCAGGCTCGCACCCCAACTCGTTAACAAGAAAATCCATAGTGGTCGCTATTTTCTTCTCGGATAAACTCATGCAAATGGGATGCTTTAAAAACGCAGCAATAGCGTCAGATTCTGACCAGCCACACCTTCTATAGACCTCCATCTTATGTTTCAGGTTCGATTCTTGTTGCGCTCCTTCTTATGGTATAAACACATCATTTATGTGTGAATGTCTAACGATAAATACTAAGTCATAATAATTAGTCACAAATTATTATCAATATAAAAACGTTCATAAATAATTATTTAATTTAAAATTTCACAATATAATGTATTGAATTCTTTATATTATGCGATTATATAATCATTTTTTGTTATGCTCACCTAATTTTGATTTCGAATTTTAATCAAATAATTGTATAAGGTTATTTACCTTTTACTTATGTTCATAATATAATTTTTTTAAGAAAACGGAAAAAAAAAGTTACTGTTAAGTTTGTGATACGTTTTGGGTCAAAGTTTGGGTCATTCGGGTTTTAGCCGAGTCATGTATAAACAATTGAAATATATGGCTATATTAGGTTTATTCTCGTATCGCCGTGTTTGGTCAACAAAGAAGATTATAGAAGAAAATATAAGTTCTTGTTACCGATTATAATTTTTTTTTGTCTTCTTTACCTTAGTTTTCTGGTTGTACTTATATTATCTATTTTTCTTTAACTAATTAAATAATCTTTTAAAATCAAATTATAAGTTTTTATATTTTTGTTATTCATTTTATTATTTTTAATCTTATTTATTTTATATTTCTTATAATTTTTTATTTTGTTTTCTTTTCAGTTTTAGATGTAATAATTTTCTATAATTTAATGATAGTTTTTTGTAGCTATGAATTCATATTTAATTTTATAATCTTAGCGACTTTTGGCTTGTTTTTTATTTTTTATATTTATTAAATAAGTATTTATAATCTAATTATAAGTTCTTATATTTTGTTTATAAAAAACAATTTTATTTGATATCATTTGAAATATTTATATTTATAGATTGTATATTTTCTAGATATATATTTTATTTTATTCAGATTTCTTATATATATATATATATATATATATATATATA
>BMAC01000055.1:822913-838093 GCA_014905375.1 Phtheirospermum japonicum | reverse complement strand
CTAAAAAAAAAAAACATACACATAAGATAACCATACTACAAGTCACATTCTCAAACTGTCCAAAAATGGGACAATTCGAAATTTAGTATCAAACTCTATATTTGATACTAAATCTCAAACGGGTCTAAGGAATATTGGAATAATTCGAAACTTAGTTTCAAATTTTTCTATATGATATTAATTCTGAAACAAGTGATTTATATGCATCGCGTCACTTCGCCAAGGTTCCAAATAAGCAATTACCACCGTCACATTTTTCTAAAAATATTTTGAAAACTTAAATAAAATCCCGTGACACCCTATCACGTTTTTAAAAATAAGATTTGAAAACCCGCTATTGGAGGGACAAAACCTCCCGGCCGGCGCCGTAACCCACGTCAACATCCGACGGTATACAACCAACAACACCAATGACAATATTATATATAAACAAAATTAAACCCCGGCCGATCACCACGGCCTCCCATGCATGAACAATATATATACAATATAATGGGTGAATAAACCCTAATTAATTGATTATTCCTAAATTGAACCCTAATTATGTGATTATTCCTAAATTGAACCCTAATTAATTAATTATTTCTAAATTGAACCCTAATTAATTGATTATTCCTAAATTAAACCCTAATTATGTAATTATTCCTAAATTAACTCTAATTAATTGATTACTCCTAAATTAAACCCTAATCAATTGATTAATCCTAAATTGAACCCTAATTATGAAATTATCACTAAATTGGCCCATAATTTAGTGATTATTTCTAAATTGAACCCTAATTAATTAATTATTATCAAATTGAACCCTAAAACTAACCCTAATTATAAATTAACCCTAAAATTAATTCTAAAACTAACCCTAAATTTTTGAAATTTCGGTTTCTGCATCTCTCTAATTGTTCTCGGGTGCACTGAAATATACGTGCACTACGAGAACTGGGGGGAGATGCTGCCGAAATTTTGAATCTAAGAAAAATACATATGTTAATATAATACATACTACTAAAATGCCACGTTCTTGAAGGGGATAGAAGCCTTACCAAATATAACTCGAATTCCCCATTCTTCTCGTAATGCTGCTGAAATTTTGCCACCTTCTTTGATTCTAGAACACGCTTAACACTCAAAAATCTTAGGATGGTAAATTGATTAGAGTAGATTTGTCCTTATTTTTATTAGTTTTTTAGTTCGTTTTTATATTTGTTTTTGGTATAAGTTGGACGATTTAAGCTTAATCTCGTATTTTTATAATTCCAGCTTATTTTGTTGTTTTTCACCTTACAGCTAAGTAACCGGAAGAGTTTAACGCGTAAGACGAGGTTCGATGTTCAAGAAGTGAAGAACAAGCTTTCAGGTGAAACGAGTAGCAAAAGATCGAGAATTTGAGACAGACGTGCAGTCGTGTCGACTGACGCGACCGTCGACGCACCGTCGACGCGAGCCATGTCAGCGAGTCATGACTGCGTCAGTCGACGCTCCGTCGACGCTACTTGCTGAAGCGTCGATGTCGACGCACCACTGTCGACGCTACTTGCTGAAGCGTCGATGTCGACGCACCACTGTCGACGCAACATCGACGCTACTTGCTGAAGCGTCGATGTCGACGCACCACTGTCGATGCACTGTCGACGCAACTTGCTGAAGCGTCGATGTCGACGCACACCGTCGACGCTCCCGCCCATCCGACGCGCACACCTGCCGACCAAGTCTGCCGAGTCCCGCCGAGCGCCAGCACGCGTCAGTCGATGCTACGTCGACGCGACAGCCCAGAATTCGGATTTAAGGGTTTCTTATGCGCCAAGTCATGCAAAATCTATATAAGCCCTCTATATTTTGGATTTTAAGAAGAACACACGACCTCTTAGGGTATTTTAGCTTATAATAACAATAATCCCACATCTCATAACGAGATTTGAAGACGGAGATCAAGGATCGAAGAACAACGCGTCCAAAATATCGAATTCGAGTTCGGGATTCATTCTTCGCCCAAGATCAACGTTCAACCTCTGGAATAGTTGGAGCTTTTTACTGCTTTCATTAGTTCCAATAAGTTCTCTAAACTCTTAGTTAATCTAGTAGTTAATTTCTAGTTTAATTATTAGTTTAATTCTTAGTTAATGCTAGAACTAGTTTAATTAGCTTAATCGTTTATGCTTGTTATTGGATATTGGTTAATTTAGTTTATTTTACGCGATTGATTTATACTTAGTTATTCGTTAGTCTTAGATTCGTATGATACATTGCTTAGTGATAATTTATTATATTCATGTTGTTCAATTAGTTGCTATTAATTCTTAGTTCTTGAGTTCAAGTAGTTTAATTATTGCTCGTAGTTGGTAATCTAGTTAAAGTGATTAGTTTAATTAGTTTTAGTTTAATTATTGCTTAGGTTATAATGATCAATTCATTTAAAATCCCAAATGTATATGTATGTTATTCGTAATTAAGAAAAACATCCCAAAGACCGAACAGTTGTTTCCTCAAGAGATACGACTCAAGTCAAACTCATCACCCTACAGTTACCTCGTACACTTGCGAGCAAACTGACGTGCTTTTAAATTATTTATTAAAACGGGGTGCACAAAAGTTTGAGTCATAAATGATCGTAGTTGGATATACAAACGGAATATTTACGGATTTCTAGAACACGCTTAAGACTCAAAAATCTGACAATCGTGCAATGTTAGGATGAGTTCCGATCGTAGTTGGATGTACGAGCGAATCGAAGACGGCTATTTATCCTCAAAATTCACGGATGGACATGAGAGTTTTATTGGATTTGCGCAAGCGAATTCCGCTCACAAGGATGGACAGAGACTGAAATGTCCTTGTAATCGTAGCAGATGTAGGAATAAAATTTACCTGGACGTCGATGAGATTAAGTACCATCTGGCGAAATATGGGTTCGTGCCGAATTACTATAGATGGATTTACCACGGAGAAACCCGGCTCACCACCTCTGTACATCATCAGGATTTTCATGCTGGAGGACCCTCTCACACCCCTTCTGAAAAGTCATCAAACACGTACATTAATATGGTTCAAGATGCAGTTGGTCCCGATTTTGACGTGGTGGCCGATGTGGAAGAGTCGCCGAACGCTGAGGCTCAAAAATTTTACGACATGTTGAAAGCTGGAAATCAGCCATTGTATCCGTGGTGCGAAGCACATACTCAGTTGTCATTAGTTTCCCGTCTCATGAATTTGAAATCAGAGAATCACATGTCTCAAAAGAGTTATGATCAATTGAGTGAATTAATCAAGGAGATTGTACCGAAAGACAATCTCGTACCCGATAACTTCTACAACAGTAAGAAGTTGTTAAGGGGTATGGGCTTACTGGTCGAGAAGATAGACTGCTGCAAGAATAATTGTATGATCTACTGGGGAGACGATTCTGATTTAACAAGTTGAAATTCTGCAACGAACCTCGGTTTAAACCTGTTCCTCATGGAAAAACAAAACGACAGAAGGCTCGTGTCGCATACAAGAAAGATGTACTATTTTTCATTAACTCCTCGTCTGCAGAGGTTGTACGCATCTAATGCCACAACGAAAGATATGAGATGGCATGCTGAACACGTGGTTGAAGACAATGTTATGCGCCACCCATCCGACTCAGAAGCTTGGAAATATTTCAACGACACTAATCCAAGCTTTACGGCTGAAAGTCGAAACGTGAGATTGGGTCTTTGTACAGATGATTTTCAACCATTTGGAAGCTTCGGAGCACAATACTCATCGTGGCCCCTCATAGTCACACCCTACAACTTGCCTCCTTGGATGTGCATGAAAGAACAGTTCATGTTCCCGAGCGTTCTTGTACCGAGGCTAAAGAATCCAAAAGATAAATTTGATGTGTTTCTGCAACCCCTAATCCATGAATTGAATCAGTTGTGGACGGTTGGGGCTCCCTCGTACGATATATCTAAGAAACAAAAATTTTCAATTACGAGTAGCCCTTATGTGGACAATCAGCGATTTCCCTGCGTATTCCATGTTGTCCGGATGGAGTACGGCCGGTCAAAAAGCTTGTCCTTACTGTATGGAAAATGAATTTGCCAATTGGTTCAAACATTATGCAAGACGTTCGATACCGAGATGCATATCATATAATTATGGTATCTATTTATATAATATATTTCCAAAATTAAAAATAATTTGTCAATGTCATAGGCTAGAGATCATTCGAACAATGTGATCGACGAGAACATTAGGAGTCTAGCTGAGGGTCCATCAAGATGTGTGAAAACTATACCGGATGTAAGATAAATGGTTATAGATTTCACACATTGGAGCACGGATCTAACAAAGCAACATCGAGCAGTGGAGTATGTATTAAAGGGTCAACTATTGGGGCCACCGAATATGATTATTACGGTCGTCTCATAGAAATTGTGCAGTTTTAATACACCGGCCGAATGAATAAAAACACAATATTGTTCAATTGCGAATGGTTTGATCCAACAAGTGCAGGCACAAAAGTCCATCCAAATTATAAGATTGTCGATATCAATCATAAGCGTAGGTTCAACCGATATGAACCTTTTGTACTTGCTTCCCAAGCTGTACAAGTATACTACTGTGCATACCCAAGCTTGAGACGGGACAAATTGGACTGGTGGGCAACGTGTAAGATCAAGGCGAGATCAAATGTTGAGTTTATCGAGCCTCTACCAGAAGAATCATTTCAAGAGGAAGCTATAGATACACGCAGTCCGATTCAACTCGATGATGTCGATTTTCAGTTGCACGACCTCAATGATAATTACGTGGAGGAACTTGGTAATAACGAGACAAATGATGATATAGAAGAAGAGTTACTTACCGATCAAGATACAGATCAAGATACGGATGAAGATGAGTTTGATGATACATTTAATAGCGAAAGTGATTAGTTTGGTTGAAATATATGTAATTTATTCTTATTGTAAAACACACTTTTTTTATAACTACTTTTTTTGTATGCTGGTATTATGTAAAATGCTCGTATTATTATCTAATAATTTTATCAGATGCCGTTGCATCGAGGATCCGGTAGCGTAGGTCGATCAGATATGGGATTGGCTAATCGTTTAGCTGATTTTGACACCGACTACATGGGTCTCGGTAGTGATCATCCGGCGACGCAGACCCCGACGCAGAAACTGACGTCGCGTACACCATCACAGACCCCGTCCGACGCGGGTACATCACGGACCCGACGGCAGTTGGTCGCACCGCGGTATGGTTCAGGTTTATATTGTAGGGGCGAAGTAAGTAAATCAATGATTTTTAATTATCATTATGATTAATTTTTTTTCGTCAAAAAATAAAAACACAATTGAATACAAGCTGCACAACACAGGGGGGAGGGTGGCCACTATACTCCGTACGATCTTTGAGAGGAATCTCCATCCCGACGGGTGGTGCTATAAGGCGGTCCCTAAGGAGACTAAGACGTTCTGGTGGGAGATGTTTAAGGTAATTATTATTTTGTGTCCAGATTTGTTAGTATTTACCGTAAAAACACAATCATATGTTTCAATTGAATTGTAATTATAGTCCCGATCTTGCAGGAGGTTTGTTATTGGGACCCGGAAGAGTACAGTGAGAAAGACATACGGAAGGTATTTTTTCCGATAATCGGGGACCTTTACGAGAAGAAGCTTAACGAGTATAAGCAGCATATTGCCTCCCATGGTGGTGGTCGGCCGGAGTGCCTGACCGAGGAGGTTCTGAGGTAAACGATTCTGTTATGTGTTTTCTTATTAAATTAGAATTTTTTATTTATAGCATATAAATTGTATCGTATCTTATATATCATCCATTTCAACTAGCGCTTGGAAGGTTGAGTGGGATAAGCCCGAGAGCAAGGCCAAATCCGAGCAGTGCAGCAAGAACAGGAGGAGCGAGCCTTCTGGGCCGGGGACTGGGATGTCGAAGCACACGGGGGGTGCTAGATCTACTATCGACCATGCTTTGGATATATGATTCGAACTTTTGTGTACCTACTTATAAAGATTTGTCAAAAATTTAAAAGCTCGCCCGCAAGAGAACGGGATCGCGTGTAGGTTGGTAAGTTGAACCGAATCGTCTCTCAAGGAAAACTAGGCTCGGAAGTTAATTTTGTGTTTGTTGTTCACGAATGAGAGAATAAAATAAAATTCTAATCTATACACATAAAAGCAATAAATCGACTTAAACGAAGAACAATAAAAATTAAAGGTTTTGAAAATAATTAAGAAACTTGGGTTCTAGAGTTTCGAATCGTTTTCACGATCTCTTGGGATAAATCCCAATTGATGGTTCACGACGATTCTAGACTCTAGACCCGTTTGATCTAACCAAGCAATCTCATCATATCATCATCAATAGTCCTAACATCATCATCAACAAATTCAATAATATACAATTCATCATCATACATGGGGGGTTTGTCTGTTGGAGTTGAATTATTCTAAATTAACTAGCAAGCATAGGAATTTAATTAATCTAATTAAACGAAAGCATAAGAACTAATTAAACTATATTAAAACAAAAGTAATTAAAGACTTACTAATTAAACTATGACGAACAGCAGCGTTTCGATTTCGAGATCTTGAATCTAAGCTATCTAATATATCTAAGAACTAATCTAAACTAATCTTAAGTTAGAGATTTAAAACTAAGAAATTTAAAGAGAAACTAAGAAAATAAAATGACACTTTTTGGGGTTGTCAACCCCCAAAACGCCTTAGAAACCCTAGGAATAATGTGTATTTTCGAATGTGAGGGGTGGGGGGTATTTATAGGTGTAGGTGGCTTGGAAAATAGGTCAAAATTAGGGTTTTCGCCCCTTCTAGGACGTTCAGCACTTTCCATACCGGTTGAGCCCAGAAACGACCCTTCTAGAAGGCCCAGAATCAGGAGGTGCTGCCAGCCCAGCTTTCTATACCGGTTGGGCCCAGAGACATCCCTTCTAGAAGGACCAAAACTGTCATTTCTTCAAATCGCGGCCCGTTTTTGCTGAAACTCTACTCATTTGCCCATTCTTGACTACGTCCAAACTTAAATACCTCAAAATACCTAAAATAAAAATAAAAATAATTAATTATAATTAAAATACGGTAAAATAAGTTGGAGATAAGAAAATGTGAAAATATGTTCAATCTATCCAACTTTCACCGAAAACAATAACAAAAATGAACTAAAATACTAACTAAAATCAAGAAAAATTTTTGCTAATCAATATAGTGAGTGATTTTAGAATATAATAATATAATATTTATTTGTTTAATTTTAATTATTTGAGAATTCTATTTGAATACAGGAGCAGGAGACGGGTACGCCGGCTACGTGCTACGATATTTTTAAACGTACGCACCAAAAGAAAGACGGCGCGTGGGTCGATAGGAGATCTACTAATATTAATGTGAGTCTCTTTCTTATTTTTAACTTATTCTTTGATTTTAACGTAAAATTTTAATAACGAGTTGTATTTCAGGAGGAGTACAAGCGACATCTGACCCAGGAACAGGAACGTGTGTCTTCCCAGGAGGAGAGTAACGAGGTTGACCAGGACCAGGTTTTCCTCGGCGTCGCCGGGTTGAACAAGGGATGGCTTTACGGCACCGGCGCGTATGGGAAGATGGTGGCTGCTACGAAGGGTTTATTGAAGGGCGGCTCTTCCACCTCCTCCCAGGCTGATAGGAGCCACATGAGAGAGCTCGAGGAGCAGGTCGAGGCTCAGAGGGCGCAGCTCGAGGCGTTGCAGCAGCAGGCAGCCGAGGAGAGGCGACAACGTGCGGAGGAGGCAGCCGAGGAAAGGCGACAACGTGCGGAGGAGCGCCGGCAGCAGGAGGAATTTCAGGCGCGCATGGCTGCCCAGATGGCACAGATGGCTGAGATGTATGCTCGTGTCCAGCAGCAGTTGCCCCCTCCCCATCAGTAGCTGCAGTACCCCCCTCCCCATCCATAGAACATTTTTACAGTTCATATAAACTTTGTTACTGTGTCGATCGAACGCATGTAATTATTCTTAAATTTTCAAATATTTTTTTATAATAATTGGTTTATTTATTTGTCTTTTCTTTAATTACTTTTTTCAAATTTTTGAGAATTTTAATAATTGAACAAGCATTAAAATTAAAAATTAATAAAAAAAAATTAAATCCGAGGGAAAAATCCCTCGGAAACTAAAAAATATAAAAAAAAAAACAAAAAAAAAACGAGGGGATATTCCCTCGGAAATCCCTCGGAAATAGAAAAATCCGAGGGCAACAAATCCCTCGGAATTCCGAGGGATTTGTTTCCCTCGGAAATAGGAAATATCCGAGGGAAACATTCCCTCGGATTTTTCTCGGAATTCCGAGGGATTGCACGGGGATGTTTCCGAGGGAAAATATCCCTCGGAAGTCCCTCGGTTTCATATTTCCGAGTGAAATATTTCCTCGGAACAAAATTCCGAGGAGTGTTTTTCTGAGGGAAATTTTCCCTTGGTTTATCCAAAACTGAGGGATTTTCCCTTAAAACCGAGAGAAAAATCCCTCGAAATTTTGATTTTTTTGTAGTGTTAGGAATAGCCGTTGTTTTCTAAGATGTTTAGTTCTAAATTTAGACATGAAGTTTGTGATAGAGTAAGTAGTTTTTAATTCAATGTGTAGTTTATGATTCTTGTTTTTGAGTGCTTATTGTCTTCGATTTGTAGTTCTAAATCCTTGTAAACTATTTTTTTGATTCAATGTGTACTAATTACTGTTATTGACTTGAAGCTTACATTTTGATTTTAGATTTTATAACATATGTGATTATTCTTTCTGTTTATTGATTTGATTTTTTTGGAATGACCGATTATGCTACCTTTTAATCTTATGAAAACTTGTTTTCAATGCCGGTATAGTATGACTGTAGTGCTTGCACAAGTCGCAAAAGTCAATATTTATGAATATTTTTAGTTATGAATTTACTCATGTAGTCTATATTGCCAGTTTGTGAAATGCCTAATTAGTTTGGGACTGACTAAGTAGTTCGTGATTGATTAGACATTTTGTAATAATGCATGGTCTTGACAAGCTTTCCAGTCTATAACATAAACCGAGCTCTTCATTTTTTTTTTTGTGGGAGTAGTTTATTATTTCCACTGTATATGTAATCACATTGTTATGTAGTCTTGAATTTAGCCATATTGATTGTGCTGCAAGATTTTAAAATTACTGAGTAGTTTGAAATTGAATATGTAGTTTGTAATTGTTGAGTCATTGGTAACAATGGGGCAGTTTGTAATAAGACAACCCTTGCAAGTTGTAGCATAATTGGGTTTTTAACTTCTTGAGGGAATAGTTTATTATTAATACCTCATATGTACTACCTCTGTACTGTAGTTTTGAAATTTTGAATTATTTTCTGGTGTTTCCTACTTTTGGTCAATTGTGGATACGTCGAGTTTATGTGTATTATGTTCAGATTTTGCATGTGTAGTTTTTTATTTAAATATTCGACATGTATATTGCATTTTTTTCACCCTAATTAGTTGCTGAGAAAAGTGAATTAGTATTTTCTAATTTTTGGTGAGACAGTGTGACTAGATTTTTATGTGATTCAGGGTACAAGGGAGATGTTGATCCTGACCAAAAAAAAAAAGAAAAAGGAAAAAGAGTAAGAATCATATCATTGCCTGCATGTAGCATCCGATTTGCCATTTGTAGTTTCTATTTTTATATTATATATTTATAGATTTTGCTTTCTGTTGCATTCAAACATACCTCATGTCAATGATAATCAAATGTTACCTGACTAATGTAGTGTGTTTTTTACATACAGACAATTTTGATGTAGTATGTCTAGTATTGTCCTCACTTTTGCCGATTACAATGATAGCAAAGTCGAACATTTTGAGGCGATGAAGAAGACGCCGTTCTACAGTTTATAACGTAATTGACCTTAAAAAATGCACTGATGGTTGGAATAAAACCATGGTTGTAATAATTTAAAACTGTTTTTGACAAGCCTTATGCCTTCTCACAAGCTTTAATTCGGAACTACATTGGTATAATTCGAAACTAGTAGGAGTAGTTTGTATTATAACCACCCTGGTTGTTATAATATGGTTATGTCCTTTGGTTTTTTCATGTTTGATAACAGAAAACACGAATATGTGACTTAATTATGTTCAAAACTATACTCAATGATGGTTGATTATGAACAAAGTGTGAACAATAATCTTAAACTAGTAATGTTTGTAATTCGAAACTACCTTTCCACGAAGCATAATTCGAAACTATATTGATATAATTCGAAACTAATATGAGTTGTTCTAATAACTACCACTCGGCAAAATTCAAGAAATAATCGAAGTCACGCCAGCAATCTACAAAATAGTTTCAAACTATTTTATAAAAGCATAATTCAAAACTACATTGGAACAACGACCTTGGTTGTTATAATTTTGTTCGTTCTGCATGTTTGATAATATAAAATAGGACTATCTTATTTTATCGTGATCACAATTATATATTGGCTAAACAGTAAAATATTGCGATAATATCGGGGAATAATTGAACTAACAAATCTAACGCAATCGAGCAAATATTTATCACAAGCATAATAAAAATATAATATAATTAAATAACGAAACGAAAAGCAAAGTTAACCGTCGAGGCGAGCGAACTCTTTCCTTAAGATTCTTATTGTCCCGTACTACGTGCTCACGGTTTGATAGCAATGAACCTCCCAAGATACAACGACGAATGGAGTTGGACGGAGCAGACAATCCAGTCAACCTGGCGAACGAGAATTGGGCAGACAACTGAGCAAATCCTAACTGCAAACTATATGATGCGTGAGGCAGGTAGGATTAATCCAGTCAACCTGGCGAACGAGAATTGGGCAGACAACTGAGCAAATCCTAACTGCAAACTATATGATGCGTGAGGCAGGTAGGATTATGACATGTATGCGAGAGCTCTCTTAGAAACGTGTTTTGATGTATGCAAAAAGTATTTTTACACTATGTGGGAGTTGGTATTTATAGATATGAGGGACCCTTAAACAAGGTATGAAATCTATAGGAATTAGGATTTCTAATACAAGTCAATCTCCTTATCTTGCTCAATAAGAAAGACTTAGAAGCTTCCATAAGAGGCCCAAACTAATTAAAGCCCAAGCAATTAAATAGTTTGCGGTCCACCATCTCTAATAATTTGATTTCCACAAAATAATGAATAACATTCATATATAGGATATTTAGTTTGCGGTCCATCATTTCTAATAATTTGATTTCCACAAAATAATGAATAACATTCATATATAGGACATTTCCTATCTACTTAGGAAATTCCTCACCCTCTTTACCTTCCAAATGTTCAAGCTTGGTCATTGACTTTTCACTCACCCAAATATGGATTTGTGAAAGTAAATATACCACAATTATCTACTCGAAACGTAGATTAATAATTTGACGTTCGTTTACACAATTAACGACCCGTCTACATTTAGAATGTTTGGTCAAAGCTACTAAAAATAACTTTACCAAATCCAATATCCCCAACACTATACTCACTGATGGTTGAATGACGAAGAAAGTGTGAATAAAATTACAAACTAGTAAAGTGTGGAATTCGAAACTACTTTTTTCACAATGATTAAGTCGAGTCTGTATTGGTATAATTTGAAACTAATATGAGTTGTTCGAATAACTTCCATTCATAATTTACTCAAAACTACACCAAGAAACTATAAAATAATTACAACTATTATACCAAAGTATTATTCGAAACTACAGTGCATTATTCAGAATTGCAGTGCATAATTTGGAACTACATTGGAATAATTCGAAACTACATTAGAATAGGGACCCTGCTTGTTATAATTTAAGGTCTAGCCCTTTTATTTTTGCATGTTTGAGAAAAGAAAAATAGGACTATGTTAGGTTTATTGTGATCACAACTACATTCTCTATTGGTTGAAGTGCGAACAAAGTGTGAATAATAATTCGAAACTATTGAAGTGTGTAATTCCAAACTACCAATCGTCAGAATTCAAAATTATTCGAAAATACAATGATGTCACCAGTTTGGAGTATGGTCATGTTAGTGTATTTACAAACTACTCCATGTTCAACAATCCAATACTAAGTTTAAACTAAACCTTAATTGAATTACTACGTGTCCATTAATTCGAAATAATTTATTTGAAGATTTCCTTACCGTAAAGTTAGTAATCATAAGCAAACTACATGGAAATATAATTATAATTATTTAAAACTGGTATTGTTCGTTGAATTAGTAACTAGTTTGGAAAATAATCCTTATACACAATATTGAAAGGAAAAAAAAGTCAAGGGGAATACAATCAACTAAAAACTAAATTCGCAACATAATCGAATAAATACAAAATATTCTGAGAAAGCACAATATACATTGACAAAAAATATTCAAAACTACTTTGTATAATTATTTAAAACTACAATTATCGTATTTGTAGATAGTAAACATAGTGGATGAACATTTTTAAGCAATGGTACCAAACTACTATGTTAAAATAGCAAACTTACTATGACAAATGTAATTCAAATAAACTTTATTACTTTGTTATTGAAAACAATTCGGTAGTATGGAAAATTTTGTAGTCCAAATAAACATTGGGCGAGAAAATGATGTGAAACTAGTATGGAATCACAAGAAAAAACAGTGAAAAAGCAAACTACACTAACAATCCAGAAATATGCGAAGAATTACAAATTACTTTGTAACAGAAAACTACAATAACAAACACCACTAATTGTAGTATGAAAGGCACATGAATAATTACATACTACTAAGAAATACTAAACTACACTACCAAAGAACATTTCGTTGCCAGTATGAAAGACACGTGAATAATTAAGTAGTACTTAGAAATAATAAACTACTCAACCAAAGACCATTCCATTGCCGTATCAAATGGCAGACCTTAATGAATGCAAAGGGGAAACCTTCTATGATCTGGAATTTAACACTACCCTAGAGCACGTACACTTACAATGACAACAAAATTCGAAACTGTTGTGCACAACAAACCAATACTAATTCGACGGAATTCTCCAACCTTCGCCCAAAATTCCCCCGGGCCAAGATCAGACAGATGAAAGAAGAGGCACCGCTGCTGCAAAAGCCATGGATAGCCTGAATACGCCACTTCTCGCCGTCGTCTGGTGCGCTATGACAGGGAAGGGGATGGAGTGACGTAGCGAGATGCCGCAGCCCACCTCAATTTCTGGTGAGTAAGTGGGTTTTGGATGGGAAGGAATTGAGGATTTTTTGAATTTGGGTCGTAAGCTTGCAATTGATTATGGGGAAGATTTTTTTTTTTTTTCCCGACTAAGGCGTATTTGGGGATTTTGGAAAAAGGAGAAAAAAAAAAGTCCTTTTTAATTGTAGGACAAATTTGTCAATCTCATATATAAATAGGATTATATGGGATGTATATGTCTTATATGGTAATAAAAAACCTCTTAGGATTATATAGGAATTGGGTTTTTATGTTATAGGATTATATGAGAATTTTCCCATTGTTAATATACAAACGCTCATAAATAATTATTTAGTTAAAATTTTTAAAATAATGTATTGAATTCTTTATATTATGCGATTATATAATTATTATTTTTTGTTCTACCCACATATAATTTTGATTTCAGATTTTAATTAAATAATTGTATAAAGTTATTTACCTTTCACTTATGTTCATAATATAATTTTTTAGTTTTTTTTAGGGAAAAAAAAAAGTGTCATTGTCAAGTTTGTGACACGTTTAGGGTCATCCAAGTTTTACTCGAGTCAAATATAGAAAATTGAAAGATATGACGTTATTAGGTTTGTCCTCGTATCACCTGGTCTGGTCAACAAATAAAATTATGGAAGAAAAGACAAGTTATTGTTACCGATTATAAATTTTTTGTTGTCTTCGTTGCATCAATTTTCTAGTTGTACTCATACTATCTTTTTTTTTAGTTAACAAAATTATTAAATAATTTTTAAAATCAAATTATAAATTTTATAGTTTTGTTATTCATTTTATTTCTTCCCCATTTTTTTTTCATTATATTATATATCTTGTTTTTATATTTAGTTAATAATTTTCTACAATTTAATGGTACTTTCTTTGTAGTTATGAATTCATATTTAATTTTATAATATTATCATTTTTCTTGTTTGTTTTCTGTTTTTTGTATTTATTAAATAAATATTTATAATTTATAATGTTAGCAACTTTTTTGGGTTTTGCATATTATAAACTAATTGTTTAGATTTATTTTATATATTTTATATTTTATATTATATTATATTTTTCAGATTTCTTACACACACACACACATAATATTTTTGTAGTTCCATTATTTTTTTTTTATTATTTAATATTTTTATTGATTCTTTAATTTTTATATTTATTTAATAATTTTATATAATCTAATTATGATTTTTTTGAGTCAATTTAACTTATTCTATGAATTTTCTCTTTAATTTTATTTAATTTTTAAATTTTTGGTTTTGTTTCATATTTATGAAATAAATATTTATAGTTTAATTATAAGTTCTTATATTTTTATCTATATAATCTTATTAATATTTTTAATTTTATTTAAAGCATTTGAAAAAATATTTATGTTTTAGTTTTGCTTTTTTGTGTTACTCAAATTTATTAACTAATTATTTACATATGTTCATATGTTTATTTTAAATAATTTTTTATATTTTATATTTTCTTCAAAAAAAAATTATATTATTTTCAATTTTCTCAGATTTTATTTATTGTTATACATAATTCTTCTATATATTTAATATTTTCTTTACATAAATTATAATCTCCAAAAGAATATTTACATAAATAATTATATAAATAATAAATATGTATACTACAAATAGTAAGTAAAGTGGGCAGGAAAATTTTGAGAAATATTTTTAGAAATACTAGCCTTTTTATATATAGGTAGATAATTTGATTTTAAAAATTAAAAATAATTAAAAAATTCAATCAGAAAGTGAGATTTTGTTTTCACTTCAAACTAATTGGGCATCTCAACCACCGACTCTAAAGGTATATTAGTTGCTCCCATCACCGCCCGCAATACCAATTATCTATTTCCACCGGTATACCCACGTCTGTATCCGCCCACATGTCATTATTTAAAAAAATTTAAAAAAAAATCACAAAAATATATCTTATTTTACTCGGATTTCTTAT
>BMAC01000055.1:755213-821587 GCA_014905375.1 Phtheirospermum japonicum | reverse complement strand
TATATATATATATATATATATATATAGTAGTAGTTTTCTACAATCGATTATGAATTCTTATAGTTTCTTTAACTTATTTTATGAATTTTCTCTTTAATTTTACTATATCATTGAATTTTTGGGGTTTTTTTCAAATTATTCAATAAATATTTATAATTCAATCACAAGTTCTTATATTTTTATCTATATGATTTTATTAATATTTTTAATTTTATTTTACAGCATTTGAAAATATTTATATTTTAATTTTGCTTTTTTGGGTTTTGCAAATTTATTAACTAATTATTTATATATATATATATATATTTATATATTTATATTTATCTTGAAATATTTGTTATATTTTATATTCTCCTCAGATTGTTTTATATTAATTTTATTTTTCTGAGATTTCATTTATAATTATACATAATTATTATATATATTTAATATTTTCTTTGCAAAAATCATAATTTAATTTTTTTACATAAATAATTATATAAATATTAAACATATATTACTACAAATAGTAATTGAAGTGGGCGGAAAAATTTTTAAAAATATTTTTAAAAACGCTAACCCTTATATATATATAGATTCGTGTTTTTAATTAAATAATTAGAATTATTAAAATTTAATTTATCAATTTAGTTAAATTTAGTATTCACCCTTAAATTTATGTTCTACCATACCCATTATACATATATATAAGGTACTTTGGCATAATGAAAGGTTATGTTAGATTTGGCATTCTACACGTATTTACATTCCTCCTTCTCTGTAATGTGGCATCACCTCCTCTGTATTATTTTACGCTGCAACGTGGCATTGCTATTTTTTATCCACGTATCGATCACCTCCTCTGTAACATGGTCTATATTATTTTACGCGTATTTATAGATTACTATTGTGTTTTACATGTATTGAGCTCAAGCTAATCCACCAAATAATTGAAAAATGAAGAATTTTTCAGATTTCTATGAGAAATGGATGAGCCAACTCGAAAATTTTGTCGCGCTCCTTCTTATGGTATCAACACATTAATCTACTGAAGAGGAGGCATGTATGTCTGTATACCATAAGCTCATGGCGCACCACAAGGAGTATTATACTATTCGGCCTCTTATATGCACTGAGAAAAAAAAAAATTCAGGGAGTTTTGTGACCGAAAAATTTATCCCTATTGTAAATAATTTTTTTGTGAGCTGCTTGGTCTATCGGTGTTAATATTTGTTTCACTATTCTCGAGTGAATAAATTTTTATATTGAAGGAATCTGTCCTTTTTGTACAATGAATATTTTAATTAAAAAATTAAATATTGAAAACAATAAAAAGGATTTTGAATTCTTGAAAAAAAATCGACGGAATTCAAAATCTCTCAATTAAAAATTGAAGAATTTAAAATCTCTCGATTATGAATGACGTGTTATTATATATTATTCACATGCATATTGACAAGTTTGTTCAACTTAAACCACGAACTGAACAAATCAAATCGAAGGTTTCAAATTATTTTGGGTTATTGTTAATTTAGGAAAATAAACATTTCCACCTTTCGGTTTGGTTTGTGGTTTCAAAAGTTAAAAATCAAACCAAACCAAACCAAAATTTATAAACAAGAGAAAATGGTTTTGCAACCAAAACTTTTGTCTTAACAAGTCAGCGAGACATTAAGAGTCTTGAGTAAAAACTATTTATTATTATAATATTTGGTTAAATTATATTCCCACTTGATAATTTACTCACTGTTCGGCAAGTTCATTTCATTCTCAAATTACTCGACCCAGCTCATCTCTAATATTTTACAATTTTAATTTCTATTTAAGTTTTAATTTATACATTTACTCTACAATACGTACGTTTGTAAGATGATATTATGTTTGAGAAGTAAACATTTTTTTATTGAGACTAGTTTCAACTCGAACTTAATTTGGCGGCTCTTTTCAAAAGGCTTGAATGCAAATAAAAACAACCCCTACATAAATTTCATGGGCGGGCAATCTTCGTAATAGAAGAGACATTTGGCGATAAACTTATGCTTATTTTGGAGGAATCATCATAAATGATTAAAGTCTGTTGTTTACGATACATAAAATATTCAGCCAAAGTAATTTTCGTACAAGGAGCGAGGTATTGTAATGTAGCGGGTAACCCTCCATTTTGGCTATCACAAACAGAGTTTTAATTAATTTTTAAGCAAATCATACCAACCTGAAATCATTGATTTCTTCCATTGTTGGTTTGGTTATGGTTTCATTATTCCTTAAATTGAGTGCTGGTTTGGTTTAGCGCACACTCGTATACATAAAAATTAAAGCACAGTAGCACACATAGAATTCTCTTCTTTTGAATTACTACAACATCACTTTACACATATTTTATCCATTTGACATTATCTAATTGGATGTCATTGCAAATATATTGCGAAGATGATGAAATCCAAAACCAAACACAATAAATAATGACATATTCATTTATGGTAAAACTCCTATAATAATTATAACCAAATAATTCTTAAAGTTAAGATAATACCTTAGATTTTATTTTCTTACATTTCTCTTTTTATGTTAAAAGTATGAAGATATGAATTGACATTCCTCACAATCTCTCATTAACATTAAAATCACTTAATTTACTATCTATTGGCCCGCGCTTCGCTAAGAAATAAATATTTTCAGCATTTTTGATTAATATATTTAGATTTGGGAAGTAATAGTAATTATATTTCTGAAAATCATGCTAAGAATATCTACGAATTCCAGAAGAAGATGGCATTCGTTTGATGAGAAATAAAAAGGAATATCGAAAATTTGAGTGGCCGAAGCTGGAGCAGCTACTTTCAAAGTAATAGAAAGAAAAGCAACGACTGGAGTGGGAGGGACCTGAGACACTGGAAGAATCTTTTCCGTTCTTCGGTTATGTATGGAAAGATAGAAATAAAATGACCACAATTTTAGGTATTCACCCTTACTAACCTTCTTCTTTCTCTCATGATTCAATAAAATATTATGTGGGACTTCCTCTATCACCTTGTTGCTCCGCCTTCGTTGATTGACTTTAGAACCTTCCTAACTATAAATAGGGTTAAAAAAGCACCAATACACATATATAAAGGATTTTTGATAAAAGAAAAATCTGTATATTAAAAATTATTTGTGTTGATTTCTATTATTTTAGCAGCCATTATCGATAAAAATAAAATCTAAAAAAATAAGATTCATGCACAAAAAGAAAAAAGAAAAAACAAACCTCAATGCGTAACCAATTGAAAAATTATAAAGCGACAAATTTACATAAAATATTCTTATTAAAGCCCAAAAAAATGTACTATTTTTTAATTCGAGGGAGTATTCTTATTAGAGCTCGCACTATTTAAATAAAAATAAAGAAACAAAATCACACGTACACACGTACACAGACAAAAAAAAAAAAAAAAAAATCTTATTGAAGTACTTAACGAATTCAACATAGGAAAAATTAGAGAAATTCTCAAAATCGTCCCCTATATACTAATTGTGTTGAATCCTAAGAACTAACCCATTTGTCGCCTAGTTGTGACTCCATTTGACATGTGTCGATTTCTCCCACACCCGAAGCTGATGTGTCAATAAAATATAATTCGCCCACAACAAGAATGTGCCCTAGGTTTCGAATTCGGATTAACAAAATATAATTCGCTCACAACAAGAATGTGCCCTAGGTTTCGAATTCGGATTAACTGGTTGGAAGGGAGCAACCAAAATCGTTCGACCACATTTGTTATGTGTTATCATGTCTCATCAAAATAATAATGTACATTTTTATGCTAAGTATTACTTCTAACCATATACAATTAAAACTAACCCTAATTATGATTCTATTAATAACTATCAAGTAATAAATTGAAATTATTTATTTATCTTGCTCTATAATTTTTTATATTATATCATTTCATAATATATTTTTTTGTGTTTTTCAGACTTTTACTGTTTATAATAATTTAGGAGTTATTTAAAGATTTATATTGTAACTAATTTTATAAAATTTTCATATTCATTTTTAAATTATTTATGATTTTTTAATTTTTCACATCACTTAAATATTTATAATTTAATTATAAGTTTATATATTTCGGTTAGGTGATTTTATAACTTATTTCAATATTATATCAATTTATAATAATTATATTTTAAATAATTATATAGAAGTCTTTTATTTTTCCACCAATTTTAAAAAAAAAGAATATTTTATATGTTTTAGATTTTTATAATCTTTTCATTTTCAAATTTATTGAATAAGTAATTTATATTTTTACGATTTTATCCGATTGATCTATATTGTAGGAACAATGTTTTATTGAATTTTAGCTCAATAGCTTAAAAAAGTGTTATTCACTTTTTAATCTATATTAACTTTTTTTCCCTCAAAATGAATATTGGCACACACTTTTAATAAAGGGGCAAGACTTTTGTCAGGCCGTACTAACTAATCATCCATTAGTCCAAAATCTCATACCGTTACATTATAGTACAAAAACCAATACATTATAGTAAAAAGTCAATACATCATAATACTAATACAAAAATCAATACATCATAACACGGCTCAGATATTTATGAAAAACCAATACTTTTGAGTACAAAAACCAATACATCATAATTCAAAAACCAATACATTAGAGTATCGGGTCAGATGGCCTAACGGATATGACCCGTCAATCTGGACTAACGCAAGTCTTTACCTTAATAAAATCCCTAAACTAATATTGTACATCCCACGTGTAAAAGTATTAAAAGATTATTTATTATCAAGAACGGTGTAATTATAAATAAAATAAATAATGTTACAATTTATGTGTATTGTTATAATTCTAATTTTTTTAATTCCTGATGAACATTACTTTTATAAAACAGGCTGTATAATTATAGTTTATTATGAATAAAAATATTACGAAAATAATATTTATGTTATATAAAGGCTAAGAGAAGAAGAAAAAAAAGAAAAAAAGAAAAAGAGCAGTAATATATAAATGTTGTTGCTTTCATTTTTCCAACACCCACCACTCACTCCATAACCAATCATCTATCTTTTCCACTCTCTTACCCATTTTGCTTTTCCACACACACGAAACCCATTGTTTTGTTCTCCCTAATCTCTTTCTCTCTTTAATCCCTTAATTCTCGCTCATTTGTCTGCCTTTTGTATTTTCTTTTCTGCAATCATCATCATCATCCATTTTTTTTTCTCGATTCCTATAATAATTAGACAAATTCTACACTTACTCCGTAGGTGTAAATATCCGTGTTCGGTTTTGATCGGTCGTATTTGGGTTTTGACTTCCGATCAATGAGATTAATAACGAGGGATCGTGGGTTGGTATATTAGGGTTTCGGTTTAGGGTTTTCTGTATTTTCAGGGATGTAGTTAAGAGGGCAGAAGGGAATTTCTAGCTCTACAATTTATTTATTTTTGCTGATTTGTTGGGTCAACTGTGGTGAATACGGATTTGGGGAATTTATTTGCGCTTATCTCGAAACGGGTTCATTTTTACTCCCGGAATAAGGCTGAAATTGCCCATATTTTTTCTTCTTTTTTTGGTGTTCTGGGGCAATATTTGATTTTTTATTTTTATTTTTAATCGAGTAAATTGCTATGGATCATGTTGTGGGTGGGAAATTTAAACTTGGGAGGAAAATTGGGTGTGGCTCATTTGGCGAACTCTTTTTAGGTACCAAGTATATAGTTTTTTTACTTTTCTTTTTTATTTTTGTTTAATTACTGCCAGCTCTGTGTGTTTCTTTATCATCAGGAATTTTATCAGTCTGTTTTATCGGTGTAGGTGTGAACATCCAAAGTGGAGAAGAAGTAGCCATTAAGCTGGTAATTTTATCAATATATTTACTTTGTATTATTAAACCTGTGTTGGTGTTCTATGAAGTTTGGTGCAAATCTGTTTGTTTTGTGAATTTGTCTATTAGCTTGATATGTTTACTTGCTTATCATACCTGTTTTTAATCTTAACTTTAATTTTATGAATGTTCTATGACTTTTTTTTTTAATTTAATTTTTTGATTACTCGTGTTTAGAAGTTGTGAGTTATTAAATGATCACAATGTATTTGTTAATGACTTATTGTTACTGCAATTACCAGGAATCTGTGAAGACTAAGCATCCCCAGCTTCACTATGAGTCCAAAATTTATATGCTCCTTCAAGGAGGAAGTAAGTTGTTCTCTTTCTGTTATCTCCTCGTACGGATGCCATACAATTGAGTTTCCTCGTGGACTATTTGCTAAGAGACTGTTTGATATTATGACATCACACATTGAATATGTTAGCTAAAGTGCTTCCCAACTGTTTTGAGTCACAAAGATGACTATAGAGTTGAAACCCTAATTTCCAATTTTTGTAACTTTACAATGCCTTGTTTGTCTTTTTTTTTTTGAGCATGAATTGAGAATGAATTTAATTGTATTTTGATTTCTATTACCATGCAGCGGGCATTCCCAGCCTGAAGTGGTTTGGAGTTGATGGCGAATATAATGTCATGGTGATTGATCTTCTCGGCCCTAGTCTCGAAGATCTCTTCAATTATTGTAACAGGAAACTCACCTTGAAAACGGTGTTAATGCTCGCAGACCAACTAGTAAGTGATTATGACATTTAAGCCTTTTTCGTGGGTTTTGCGATTTTAGCCACATTTACTTATGATGACTAAGTTTATAATTTACTTTAGATTAACAGAGTTGAGTACATGCATTCGAGAGGATTTCTTCACCGTGATATAAAGCCTGACAATTTCTTGATGGGCTTGGGCCGCAAAGCAAATCAGGCATGCCTTTCTATATGCTTAGTCTTTATTCTCTTATTTAAATTATATTCCATGCACAAATTTATTGTTAATGACATGCAGGTTTACGTCATTGACTTTGGTCTTGCCAAAAAGTATAGGGATCTTCAGACTCACAAGCACATACCATATAGGTACAGTCTGCTTTATTATGATTTGGTCAAACTTATGAATTGTTAACCTGTGCTTATCTTCAGTACATGTGCATTGATGTGTTGATTTTTTTTTTTTTTTTCTGGAGTGGCATTCAATTGTTTGGTATGTTGTTAGATTGAAAATTAGTTTAGGAGTGGATGAAAAGTAATCTATAAATTGTATAGAAGGTAGAAAATTCAATATGACCTTATTTTCGGGCTTTGTTACCTTATGAATTTAGATATATGAATGGTTCATGTTGCAAAAGATATTTATGTTCATATGGATCCATATGATCTCACGTATAGCCAATTGTTTTTCTGAAAATTATGTGTGTGTGTTTTGCCTACATCAATTTATTATATCTCTGAATGTAGTTGTGGTGTGTCTGAAAATTTCTATATTTTAGTTTTTACCTTACATATACTTGTCTACTATTTTTTTTTTAACATTTCTTTCCCAGGGAGAACAAGAATCTCACTGGCACTGCTCGCTATGCCAGTGTCAACACACACCTTGGAGTTGGTGAGTGATGTATTAATTATTATATAATCAAAAGTTGTTCTTGTGGGGATTGCATTATTATTTCTTTACCTATTTGATTACTTATGCTGGCAGAACAAAGCCGAAGGGACGATCTGGAATCTCTTGGTTATGTACTAATGTATTTTCTGAGAGGAAGGTTGGTAATAATTTTGGGATCGCTACTCATGTTTTCCTTGATTTTTCCCCTAACCCCTCACTTGCTTCATTTATTATTTTTTTTCCAGCCTTCCCTGGCAGGGACTTAAAGCTGGCACCAAAAAGCAAAAATATGACAGGATCAGTGAGAAGAAAATGTTGACTCCTATAGAGGTTATTAGTGCCAGCTTTGCATTTGTTTTCCATTGGTTGTCCTTTTTGAAATGCATGTTTCCCTATATTTGTGCATGATGCATGAAAAAGAAAATGCATTAGTGATGAGGGGGAGACTAAATAATTATATTATATGTATGCATAAATTAATGAAATTATTTGTATTCTGATAAAGAAATAAAGTTTTTTTAAAAATTATAATAAACTCATTGTTCACGTCCCTACAGTATTACTGAAATGGGATTTACTGTATTATATTCTGAAAATGGTCAGTGTTAATGTTCTGGGGTTTTTCCTGTCTTGGGCTAAGTTTACCTTGCATCTGATGGCTTACTCTGTTATATCACAAACTGGCGAGTCTCAGAAAGTTCACATTATTTACAATTGTTACAGGTACTGTGCAAATCATATCCATCCGAGTTCATATCTTACTTTCACTATTGCCGTTCATTAAGATTCGAGGACAAGCCAGATTATTCCTACCTAAAGAGGCTTTTTCGCGACTTATTTATTCGTGAAGGTAATTAAAAAAAATTACCTGTCTTCTAAAAATGTTCTTATTCGAATTTAATTTTTTTTTTGTGCTCCGCTTATTTCAATGTGCACACGTTGAAATATTCGTGCAGGTTACCAATTTGACTATGTGTTTGATTGGACTATGTTGAAGTATCCTCAAATAGGTTCAAGTTCCAGACCAAGGGTAAGTGATGTCATATATTCCTTTGTTTTCTTTAGTTCCTTTTTTATTATGAATATATAAATATAATAGTTTATTGACATGCTTTCAGAATCCCACTGGTAACGCTGTTGCTGGAACTTCTGGTGAGAAACACGGAAGATCATCAGGTTTGTCTTTTTTTTTTAACCGAAACGGGCTACCCAAAATGTAGATTTCATTTCTGGCTGTACAAAATAAATAAAATAAATGTAGACATTTTAAGAACAAGCTGGTTAGCTTGTGTTTGTGCGCATGATAATAACTGTGAGATGATATATAAAATTAATATTCATCCATATTAAATTAAGTTAAAGCTAGGAAGTCTAAAATAAACTATGAGAATGTTTGGCACATGCAATTTTTTATTTAGAAAATAGGATGTGAGAGTTATGCTTGTATTAAAATTTTCATAGCAATTTAGAGAGAGAATTAACATATTTTGTTCGTCTCGATTTGCTGGTAGAATTCCTATTTGCTTGCCATTTATTTATTATTATTATTTTTTTTGGTCCAGTGGGGCAAGATATTCGGGAAAAATTCTCAGGTGCCGTTGAAGCTTTCTCTAGAATAAATGTAACAAGTTCTGGTCGGCATGGTGAACATTCTAGACACAGGACATCCGAAGATGGACCTTCTTCCAAGGACGTGGTATATGTTTTATCAACATAGATCTGCATTATTTTTTTTAACGCAACTCATCTTTCGAACTAAAAAATTACCAACACCACATCTTAACTCGACTTAATCGAAGTTACCAAATTAAGCAGTTAATCTTGACAAAAGGGTAGTTTTGGTATTACCTGAAAGGGGTATATCTACTTTTAAAAGAGAATTGATTTTTTTTTAATTATTATTACTAAAGAGGGTTTTTGTGTTTTACTTAAATGTAGCAACTTGATTCGGAAAGAGGGCACACTTCCCGAAATGGAAGTTCTTCAAAGAGAGCAGCTATTTCGAGCAGCAGGCCGAGCTCATCGGGCGATCTTAGCAGCAGAGTGGTTTCGAGCACTGGTCGTGTGTCCACCACACAACGAATCCAACCTGGCGTAGACCATAAACCGTCATCTTTTTCTCGCTCCGCAGTTAACAAAGGCACTCGCGATGACCCTCTTCGAAGCTTCGAGTTTCTCTCGCTTCGGAAATAAATGCAATTTTTTCCCCTTTACGTTAATCTTCGCGCTATCATACTCTTGTAAATGTGAACGTGTGCTGTTTGGTTACATTTTTGATTCAGAGTTCGTCCTGTTGTAACGCGGTGTGTGTGCTCATTTAAGGAAAATTGATGAGTTAAATCAAAATGTACTGCATTTCTTCTATTTTTACTAAACAACCAATAGCTGTAATAAAAGTTTTAGTCTTGGTAAAATTTAAAAGTGTGTACTTGCATTTGATGCAAATACAGACTATTAAATCAAGAACACACTTATGACACTTGAAGACCTGTATTAGAGTTGCAAGAGGTTTTATTTCAATAAATTGATTTATCAGCTCTTTGCTTGAAAAAAAGAAATTAAATGTTGATTGTGAATAAGCTGCAAGGGGCTTTCTATAATTCAATAATTTTTTGATACTTCTAACCCTATTAATCAATGGATTTATTTAAAAATATTATATTTATTAATATAGATGATGGGTCAAAAAGTGATTGAATTTCCATACATGGATATGATATAATGAAGACATTGTAGTATTTTTTTTTTCCTAAGTTATGTAGCAGTTTTCTTTTTTTAATTCGCAAATTGACAAACTAGAAATAGAATTATAAATATGTTGTTTGCAGCATCAAAAGTGGAAATTGACACTTGAAAATATTAATGTTACTATTTCTGGTGCAACACAAAGATGGGTCTTTTAGTATGCAAGTATTTTTCACTTTTTTTATGTAAATATGGAAATTACATTACCCCATTGACTTACCAGCTTTTAAGAAAAAAATAACTAGTAGAGAATAAATAAATCAACATTTTCTTAAACTCTGAAATAACTATAAGTTTATCTTTGTAGGATGGAGGAACTAGACGTTTCCATCATTTTCGCCCCGTAAATAATTTGAAATGCGTGATCATATCACATTAACAACGGTAAAATCATATTACAACTTGTCCGTCGATATTGTATTCCAAGTTTCAACCATATTGTGCTCGTCCGAACATGTCATTAATCAGAAACGAATGCGAAAACAAGAAAACAGAACACCATATGAAGAGCTGCTAGACCCCAATAGCGGGCAAATATGTACACAAAGCACAAAATGTTACGCCAAATTGCTATTTTTAGCAAGTCTCAATAACCCAAACATTTCATCTTGAAGATCTCATGGGTTTCTAAGGGCTGCCAATCTCTTCTCTAGTTCATCGATGCCCGAACTGGATCAAGACGGACGTGATTAGAATTATGGCACATGCGTATGCAATCAAGTAAGAAATTAGCAGGTCGTCCAAAAATAAAAATAAAATAAAAAATAGTATACCTGCCAGCATCCTCGGCATTTTTCCCGGCAATTTTTCCTTTCGGAGCAGCTGATAACTGTTGATGAGTTAATAAGTTGCATATTAGATGCGAAAACATCTCATCAATCACCATCAAGTAATATACTCGGGGAAAAAAAAAAAAGACACAAACCTGTGAAGCAACATCTACGCCGATTTCATCCAACACCTGAAAACATTTTATTAATTGAGAGTGAATGTCAATTGCAATAAAAGTGCATGACGTGTAACAGACTCGTAAACAACAAATTCAAAGTACGTACAGTAATGGCCTCTTTACAAGGGCAAAGAACAATTTTAGTCTTACTTATAACATACATACAGTAATGGTCCTTTTCATGCAAAAAAATAATTATATACCCTTTTAAACATATAAAAGCACAAAATTGACCTAATTTCTTTTACCAACGTATTTTTAATCATGTTTTCTATTAATTATTAAAGATTAAAAAAAATACATTATCACATTGATTGAGAAGTTGAAAAGGTGGGACGACCTTATACAGAAAACTTCTGTTCCAAGCTGCTTTTTATTAAACATTACTTTTGGATTAATAAGTGTCAGTGATTAAAAAAGTAAACATGACAAACTAGAATATGCTCATAGTCTCGTTACACAGCATTTTTTTCCATGCGAAACAAAAACACACCTGATTTGTCAACTCTTCAGTTTCGTCCTCAGCCTCGTCATTATCCAAAGCATCATCGATTGCGTCTGACATCATTTCAGTCTACACGAACAAATACACATTGTAAAACGAGCACAATGAAATTAAATGTTAACTATACACACAAAAAAAAAAAAAAGAAAAAAGAAAGGACTTACTGTCATATCCATTTGCGCCGATTGCTTCTGGAATTCCTGAATCACCTTTGCCTGCTTAGCTGGAGCCATTTGCTGCAAGTAAATAAGATAACAATTTTTCAAGTTGTTCATCGAACAATAATTTAGGATTCATGGGATAATTGCATAAATTAACTTTGAGATTTTGCCTAATTAAAAGTTTAAAAAAATCCAATTATTTCTCAAATTACAAATAACCCCTTGAGGTCTGAATTTTCTTAACAAATATCCCTCCTCCGTTGAGGGTGCAATTTGTAATTAGACTAAACCTCGAGGGTATATTTGTAATTACACTTAAGATTAATCTGTCCATGTAACTTGTGCCACGGGGCATCGGAAAATAGCTATAAAAAAAAAGGACAATTAAGATAAATCAAAAGAATATCCAACCTTATTCATTGCCTCCATAGCTTTACTAGCGCCTTTCATACCAACAGCTACAGAAGTTTGGGCAGACATTGCCTGCAAAAGTACATAAATATTTTTATTTTTAATCTTAAATTATACAAGTCAACTATATTTTTTCTTTTCTTTTATTTTATTTTTTTTCTTTTTTTATTTTTACGTACCTGTGTGTGAGTCGCTATACCTCTCATCTGAGCTCGACTACTTTGTAAGTTGGCTATTTGTTGCCTTAGCCTAATTAACTGGCGTGCAAGAATTTTGGTTGCTGCCTGGAAAAACCAGGGAGAATCGAACAAAAAATAAATAATCGAATGTGTAAGATTATAGTTTCTCAAACAGTTATTGGGCTCGTTATGAGGTGTTTTACGGGCCACGTAGTTTGGATATTCTACAAACCTCATTCCCTGTTTTGGCGGTTCTCTTTATCTCAGCAACAAGCTTCTTTTCCTGCATAAAAAACAAACGTCCTGTTTTCAAATTAAGAAAATAGACAAAAAAAAACAAAAAACAGACATGTACAAAGTAAGAAAATATATGGCACAGATCAAGAATCTTAACGTACCTCTGATTCCAATGTATGGATTTCCCTCTCTATACCTGAATCAGAAGCAAAGACGGATATATCATATATATTAGTATATATACACACTATAAGATTGTATAAGTAACAAGTCACAAACAAACTTACTTCACATTTATATAATATTACAGTTAGCCCCTTAAATTTAGCAGAAAATTAGCTGGGTGTTTACGTAATTAGGTCAAACCTCAAGGGTACTTGTTGTAATTACCCAGTTAGAAAAATCATAAGTTAGTATTGCTCTTTCTAACTTCCATTTAACATTTCTTGAGAATGGGCCTTCATTACATAATTGGCTCAAAAGCAATTAAAAATCACAGCTAATTTTGTAATAACTAAAGGATAATTGACTGTAAGAATTTTATACCAAAGTTCAATCAATTGTGACACACACATGAACAATATGGGCATTTCAATATGCAGGAAATACAAATGTAGCTGAAGTTAGGATTTTAGTAAAGCAACAATGAGAACTTATAATAAAACTTGCCTACAAATCATTTCCCTCACCAACTGATATTAAAGCTTAAAAAATAAAAATAAAATTTTAAATCCAATATAAAACAGCAAGTATTTTTTTCAAAATCAAGTGTTGTAGACTGAACAAATACCTCTAGTAGCGTTGGCCATTTCTCGCTTACTCTGCCGAACAGCCTCTGCAAAATCAAAACATTGCAAAATTGAAAAAATAAATTAAAAAAAAAAAAGAAAAGAAAGAGATTTTATTTTTTAGAAAGGAAAAAGCTCAGGAAATCTGGAAGTCAACTCGCTGACAATTGAGCAGGAATTCAAGCAACGCAAAATATGATTCAATATAATACTATAAATTATCCAAAATACTTGTAATATGAAATTAGTGCAGCGAAATTAAGACAAAAAAAAAAAAAAAAATCCCCAAAAAGTAAAGACATCATCAAACCTTTGGCCGTAGGCTTTTTGGCGAAGATGTTCATGTTTCCGATCAAACGTGCGGCTAAATGTCGGAATTAAGGGAGAATAATCTATTGATCAATCAAATAGATGATGATGTATACAAATGTGAAGGCAAATTTCACGCGGTTGGAAGGTTTATGGAAGAAAGTACCTCGGAATTTGTAGATTTTCTTTTTAGTTTGTCTTTTTTATTTTTTTTGTGACCGAGGTTTAGTCAAATTGCAGTGGCCTCCACAATACTTTTTATTTTTTGTCAAAACCTTTTCATGATATCTTTTGGTCCAATTTATGTACTTAATATACCTTGGCAAATCATATTTGTGGTTAATATATGGTGGGGTGTTTTGTTAATTATTTTTATAATTAATCATCATAAAACATCGATAAATTACTGGATCTTGAATTTCATGATATTCACACTGTGAGTAGTCATGTTCTTCCTGTTTTGCCGATCTGTCGTCTTTAATCTAGTCTTTATATTTTATATGTTAAGACAATTATTGCAAAACAGGTAAAATCACACTGATCTATCAACGTGTGTGTAGTTAGATGAAAACAAACTCTTTAACTGAGATAATTATTAATTATATAAACATTAATTAGATATTAAAATTAATAAATTAATATCTAATTTATATATGGCACATTAACCATATATATATCTAACGGTATTTGCTTACACTTGCAAAAAAAAAATTAAAAAAAAAAATGATTCTCATATTTTGTTGAGAGATCATATTTCCATTTAGAAAAACCATTATCTATAATGTAAGGGTAAGGTTTTTCTTATTTAGAAGAAATTAATTTGATATTTTTTTTATAAATGAGAAAGATGATTGATTTGAACATTCTTAACCTCAAATTTATATCGTAATTTAAAATTATTATTTATTTTCCTAAATGCTAATGCCATTGAGGGTCCCCTTTTAAATATCATTTTTAGGCTAAACTTTATTACAAAGCAATAAAATAATTACGAGAAAAGAGAGAAAATAGACTAATAGGAGAATTCTAAAACTAGATTTAAGAAAGAAGGTTCTTAATTTCTTAATTTGTTATCTATCTATCCGATGGCTACTTTTAAAGTTACATTTCTTTTCAACACTTTTGTTGTGCTAGGACGTAGGAAGTTTTCACAACTAATCACTCTTAAAATTTATTCTCAGATTTTTAAAATTCCAGAAAAAATCTAGAAATAAATGTGAACATAAATAAATGATCGATTTTTTCAGTTTAAATTTTCGATTTGGAAATACTTTCAACTACTTTTATTCCAACTATGAAAAAAAAACCACTTCTTAAAAAAGGTAGAAATGTTTGCGGGGACTCAACTCAGGTAGCATCTTCAAAGCTCATTTTTAAAATGAGATTCATCAGATAATTATTAGATCAAAAAGTCATCTTCACTTATTTATTTCATTCATAGGATTGTCTTGTCAACGTACTGCATACAATGTTTTGCAAATCCGGGGCCTATCAACATAGAATATCTTCAAATGCGCTTATTATAAAAATCATCAGATAAAATCCAAGAGCTAACCAAAAGCAAAACACCATTTAGAGAATTATGGTCTCAAACACAATCCAAACAATAATTAGACAAAATTGAAGTATTCTTCCTTTCATAATGAATTCAAGAACAAGAAAATTAAGATAAGTGAAATATCTGCTGCAGGAATAATAAAAACTGATACAACTTTCAAAACCCTAGGCCAAAACACAGATTATACTTGATCAGGCTGCAGTCTCTTTCTTAAGCTTCGCAAGCTCCTGTCGAACAACACCAGCCTTCTGCAAATTCCATAAAATGAAAAACATTATTAGTCATCATCGGAAATTTTAAGTGGCAAAATGTCCAAGCAAAACAAAGTTCTTTATACGATGTCCTGTTTAAAGATCTTTTTTTTTCGTTTCAACAAATAAGATTAGTTAACACTTTTTGGAGATTAATTGTATTCATTTATGTTTTTAATTAAATTTCCAGACGGACCTTGATTTTTTTTTTCAAACAATCATGATTAGGCTAGGATTATCAATTGAACTAATTTATGTTTGAAAATAAATTATCTCGTCCGAACCTTGATTTTAGCAAGCATCAGCTTGAACCGGTCAAAATCATTGAGGGCGGCCCTTCTCTTCTGAACAATAAGCTTCCTTCCCCATGAGCTCTTTTCCCATTTGCCCTTAACATCTGTCAAAAAACACCATAAAATTTCCAATATTTTCACAATCAATTAATTAATTCAAATTAGAAATAGGTTTACTTGATTAAAATACATACCAGCAGCCTCCATGGCAGCTATAAGAGTCTTCTTCTTCGGGACCCTCTTGATATCAATCTTAATATCTGTAAGAGAAAGTCTCTTGAAGTTCATCTGGCTTCGTACCATGTCAGGGGAATCCACTAGAGCCTGCCAGGTGGCAAACGAATTATCGCCCAAAATTTTCAATTCAAATCAAACAAATAACAAAAATAAATGAAATTGACAACTAAAATCCCAATCTTGTTTATCACAGACAGGACATTGGAACCAGATTGCCACCTAAGAGGCTAATTTATAACCAATTGAGTCATTTACATACAATCTCAAATGCTAGGCAAATGCATCAGACAGAATTGATAATAAATATCAATCTAAAACACACACACACACACACCTTCCAGAGCACAAAGAGGATAAAACCCCTAACCCTAGCCCAAGCCAAAAAAAAAACTAAAATCAAAAGTACAAAACTTCACCAAAGGAGCTAAATAGAACAGTCAATTGGAAAAGGAGAAACACAGGAGAAAGGCGTACCCGGTTCTGGTCGATGACGTCAACGATGACGACGAGCTTGCCATAGTCCTTTCCGTAATTGACGAGGGCAACCCTCCCGATCTCCACGTACCTCTTGAACGGCTACAAGATAGAAAAAATGGGGAAAAAATCAAAATTCATAGATTCAGTATTCTATATACACATTTCATCGTTGAAGAAACAGATAGAAAAGAAGGAAGGAGTGTGTTTTTCCGAGGCTCACCATTGTTCGGCTGCGATCTAAAAATGCGTCTGACTACGTGAGGAGAGGCTGTGGTAAGAGCTGAGAATGAAACTGAAGGGTTTTATTAGGGTTAGGGTTTTTCTCGTGTTGTGTTTGGGCTGTATGGTTTAATATTTGCAGCCTAGTTGGTATTTTGGGTTGGACTTTATATGGCCCAGGACGGCCTGCGAAAACCTTTGCTTAATAAACCCACTTCTATGTAAGGGAGTAAATTGCACTTTTGGTTCTTAGAAATGAGGTCATTTCGATTTCAGCCCCGTGTGATGGACTATCGATCTCAAATTTTGAGTTTGTTTCAATTTAATCACGTGACACTTTGAGTTTGCAATTTCAGCCACATACTCTAAGTTGGAATAACTAAAATAAATCTTAGCTAATAAGGAAAAAAATGTTAAATTATTCAATTAAAATACACCAATATCCAATATATTTTCATATATTGAAAAGGGGAATTTACTGTATACTCCACGTGGAGAGAATTTTATTCTAAATAGGCAAATAAATTTTATATTTCTCACTTACTACGTATACCAATTAAATATATTGCAATACCCCTTCATATTAATTCCCGTAATTTCATTCACGCACCCATAATCTCTCTCTGTCTCTCTCCACATCAATCCTTCACTCATTCTACTTCATAAACCAATCTCGAGATCCCCGATTTCATACTGTATATGTGACGGGATTTCTCAAAAATTCACTAAATTCCAAAATGTGTCTTAAAAAAATTAGTGATTCAAATCGCTTTCAATTTATGATCATCTTGGGTTTGATTCCGAATTGCAAATTTTATCAATTCCACTACCCAAAAAAATAAAAAATAAAAACTTATTGAGGAGAAAAAATCATCGATAGTATGCAAAAAGCCCTTGACAATCAATTTATCGAAGGCAAGTTCCCCTTGGAAAAAACCATCCTCGGTAAAATTTTCGAAGGAAAATATACCTTCGGTAAATTTTACGAGAGAATTACCGAATGTTCATTTCTTTGGTAAATTACGAGGAATTGTTCTAACTGTTCTAAAAGAAACCGAGGGTCCAATTACCCTCTGAAACACCAAGGGCATTAATGCCCTCGAAACAATTGAGGGTAAAGAAGCCCTCAATTTTAATTAAACACTAACATTTGAAGCATATTGAGTATTTTTAATTTCCAAAATTACTTAGGGCTTCAGTATTTTTATATTTATTTAAAATAAAATATAATTTCAATCTATTAGTATTTTTTTGTGATTCTAAACAAGAAAAATAACAAATTGTATCTTAAAAAATAAATAATGGATTATGTTTATTTAGTTAGTTTTAAATTTAATGCTATTATATTTTTTTATTTTTCATATTTAAAAAAATTAAAATATTAAGGGAATTCATTTTGCGTAATTACCAAGGGGATAAATACCCTTGGTAATGCCCTCGGTATTTTTATTTTTTAAAATATTAAATAAAAAACTTTAAAAAAAATATAATTATCGATGAATTTGTAAATTTTGTGATTATAAAACAAGAAAAAAAATACATGGTATATTTTAAAAAATGTAATGAGATTACATTAATTTTATTTATTATTACATATAATTTTATTATATTTTATTTTATATTTTTGATTTGTTCTTGATTTTTTTTCCTTTTTTCTATTTGAAGAAAATTAAAAAAATTCAGGGGATTGTTTGCCCTCACTAAGTACCAAGAGCCAAAAAATGTCCTAGGTATTTTATTTTATATGGAAGCCTCACTTTATATAACAAACTAGCGTTTTTATTAATATAATTCTTATATTTTTATTATATATCATTAAATAATTTACTATATACTCAACGATATTTTTATTATAAAAAAAAAGTTATCAAATAATTCTCTTAATGTAGGACTGAACCATTCCCTAATCAATAAAATAAGTACAACTCTCCAACTATCCATGCATCCTGTAACGTGGCATTATTATTTTGCTACATGTATTTAGACTAGGTTGTAACGTGGCATTACTATTTTACTACACGTATTACGATCATCACCGCCATGTTTTTATCCTTTCACGTGACAAAAGATTCGTTGATTATGTTACGTTGTAACGTGGCGATACTATTTTCCTACACGTATTTAAATCAGTACCAGCTTTGTTTATCATTTTACACGTTTACAATATTCCAATCGGTGCAAATATTATATATATTGGTGTATGGAGATCAAGTTCATCCACCCAATAATTGAAAAATGAGAAACCGAGTCGAAGAGAAATTTTCAAATTTCTATGAGAAATGGATGAGCCAACTCGAGAATTTTGTTGGTCTCCTTCTTATGGTTTCGAGTGAGCAATCTTCCGAAGAGGAGGCGTGTGAGGCCGTATACCATAAACTCATGGCGCACCACAGAGAGTATTACACCTCTAAGTGGGCCGCGGTCAATGAGAACGTGCTACCCTTTTTCTCCTCAGTGTGGTTGAGCCCTCTCGAAAAAACATATACCTGGGTCACCGGCTGGAGGCCATTAGTGGCTTTCCAGCTCATCGAGACGCTGAGGAGTAAATCCAACACTGAGGAGGTGGCAAGCTTGGCAAGCCTGACTGAGGAGCAGCTGAAGAAAATTGAGGATTTAGAAGCCATAATAAGTGCAGATGAGAAGAGATTGGAGAAAGAGATGGTCAGGCATGATATGCAGATGGCGAGTTGGAAAATGTTGGAGCTCGTGCGGCTGGAGAGTGCGGCTAAAAGGCAGGGGGACGCGGATGTGTTGAGGCAGGTGAATGAGATGGTGGAGGCAGCACGGAAGGGGATGGTGGGTGGGAAGAGAAGGGCGGTGAAAATGGCCGACGTGTTGAGACGAAGGACGTTGAAAGGGGTTTTGGATGTGTTGACGCCTATCCAACGCGTTGATTTCTTGGCTACCACCTCCATGCTTCAGGTTCAGATGGGTAAATGGGGAAAACAGAGAGCTGCGGCTCAAATGAGGAAATGGGAAAAACAGAGAGCGGACAAAAAACGAGGATATCTGATGTAGTACAACATTTGCGCTATTTTGTTATGTTTAATGATGTTTTCTTCAATATGTTTTGTGTATATTCAGTTTATAAATATTAAATAAAGTTTTAATTTGAAGTATTTTCATTTTTCTACATTAGTAAAAATATGTGGATATTTATTTCATCCGATCGTATGTAGAGTTCTGGGAATAATCATATTTTTACAATTTTCTACAATTTCTACGATTTTCTAAATCGGCTTAATAGTGGACTATCTATTTTTTTTTTTTTTATGAGTTTGAAATATTTTACTATATTGATGCCATTTGCTTAATTTTTATGAGATAATTTATCCTTTCTAACTTTTTTTTTTCATCCCAATTAAATCCAAACAAAGTTTATATACCACATGTTATCATTACATAGTGAACATAAAAAAATAAAATAAACTGACCAAATAAATCAAGTAATATTCGTTGGTTTTATTAAATATTTAAAAATAAAATAAGAAGCAAAAGTTGTCATTTAAAAATATTGGCTAGATACCCACCTAGTTTGGAGATTCCTTTTTAAGAGAGCATTCCAGAAATTATTTCCAGCAACAGCGATTCCTTACAGCTTTACTTAAAAAACCAAAAAAGTGGTTAACAAAATTTTAACGTTGATAAATAAGCGTGAGGGGGTTTTTGACTATTAAAATCTAATAGTCTCTTGAGTTTATATATTGTTTGATCGGAATTTACAGTCTATAAATTTTGACAAACATAGTTATGCAAATGTCTCATATCTTAGTTGGTGCAGTTGAAAACATCCACATGGGTTAAAAAAATCCAAAAATATAACCTATGGACGGATTCATACTACTTCATCATAAGATAGTCCAAGTATTCTTTTCTTATTTGCAAAAATAAATAAATAAATAGTAATAATAATAATAAATTAAGTTATCAATATTTAACATATTATATATTTCTCATTCTCACATATATCTTTAATTAATAATTTTAAAATATTACTAATTTATTTATTAATAAATAAAATATTGATAATTACAATACAAAATCTTGATATTACAACTTAATAACTAATTTCTCTTGTTTTCTCTCTCAAAGAGAGTATACCATGAACCCAGGTGCATCATGTAATTTAATTTAGCATTGCATATAATTTACATATATCATCACATATAATTGGTATATATCATCGCATATAATTGATACATATCATCACAAATAATTGAAATTCTAAATCTAAAATTTAAAATCCTAAAATAAAAAAAAATAAATCCAAAACAAAAAATTAAACCCTAAAAATGGAAAATTAATCCTTAAAATTAAAAACTAAACCCCGAAATTGAATACTAAACTCTAAGTTCTAAATTTCTATCATATATCATCACATATAACTGACACATATCATCACATATAACTGGTAGAATGATAGTTTTTTGTCGGATCCCTAAAATGAAAAATTAAATAAAAAATTAAACCCTGGAAATGTAAAACTAAACCCTAAAATGGAAAAGTAAACCCTAAACTTTAAATTTTTGTCACATATCATCACGTATAACTGAATTATAATAAATTTCTACAAAGTGTACCTACCAAGGTGCACCCAATAAATTGACTCTCTCTAAAACCTCCCCAATAAACTAAAAATATTTATTTGAATGAAATAATATGAAAATAAGTATTTTTTACCGGATTTTTATATCTTACTTATTATACTTTTACTTTTAGATTCTTGCAAAAAACAAAGTAAATTCATTTACTATTAAATGAATATGGTTGAGCAATGAGAAATAAATAAACTTTAAGTCACAATAATAACGTGATTGCAAATAATTCAATTGAAAATTAGTAAATTATCTTTACGAATAACTTATCATGTATATATAACATTATGAAAAATAGATAGAAGTTGGAAGGTAATTTATCAGAGACGGCAAAATACAATTATTTCGCATTTATACATATAAAACATTAACTAACTAATACTATTCTAAAGTATCGATAGAACGTGAGGGGGACGGCTGCCCCCCACTAGCCCCCCTTGTATTCGTCTTTGCTTGGTGAGACTTTAGTCCCCTTAAGAGAGTGTTTGATTTCCTTTGTGATTTTATTTTTTCTGTTGAATCACAAATCTGTTCTTATATATGGGCCTTTTTCAACAAATTTGACCGATTCGGGCTTTAGATCGAACCAGGTGGTGGTTGATCGATTATGGGATAGTTTCATGTGAGTTTCCTTTGAAGTAAAACAATATGTAGTTGGATTCGAGCAAAAGAAAATGTAACAAGTTTATCTTTGTTGTTTTTTATGATTCTTAATTTTTCATATTGTTTTCTTTTTACCCCTTTGTTAGCTTCGTGTGCATCTGCTGTTTGGAATTGAAGCAGTGCAGCCAATTCTCTTATTATTGGCTTTGTGTAGTCAAGGTGGAACTTAGTAAGTGGGTTCCTAAATTCTTGTATTGTGGTTTGAGTTTCTTTACGAAAGAAAAAATTGTTTTCTTCGGGGAAAAATATAAATTTTAATTGATATTAATAAATTTAATAGGAGTGTAATTGAAAAATACTAACTAAATTAATTAATGTTGATCCTGTGCGATGCACAAAACAAGTATAAGTTATACATACTTACACACACACAAATATATATATATATATATATATATATATATATATATATTGATAAACAAATAATGATGTTTAAGCAATAAACAACAAACACACAAATTTAAATCAATTTGCATTAACAACACGTGATACATGAAGTGTATATAACGATTGCATAATCATTTTGATATTTCACTTTTTATATTGTATGAGCAACAATGGAAGAAATATGTCTTGAAAATAATAAAAAAATGTACACGAATATCATGTTAAATATCAAAATATAAGAGAAAAAAAATAGAAATCAGGGAGAGAAAATGACTGTATTAATAATAATAATGAGAAACTTTTTATTGGGTTTTTGAACATGTACTAAAACACCAATTGAATTATCTAAATAATTAATAAACCATATGTTCACTTAATTGTTTATATAACAATTATTAACCCATACGTTTGAGTCGTTGATCAGACGATCCGTTCAACCCAAACTAAACCAGTTGCCTCATTGATTCAACATTTTTGAGCCACGTGCTTAATGATTGTCTTTTCTGTTTTTGTTTATATTCGCATTATTCATTTACATAACTTCATTTAGTTTATGTGAGACAATAACACATAGACAATAACATCACAAAATTCATTTTTTTCTATTTGTTTGACTTTTCCAGTTTATCTTTTAATGGCATCTGATAATTTAGTATACAGATTAACATGTTTATATTATATTATACGCTACAAAAAAAAAAACTGTGTTTGCTGATTGACGGATTCGTCAGAAAATCCGTCAGCAAATAATTTCCTGAGGGTTTGCTGACGGGTATCGCTCGTCAGCATTTTTGGCATGTCCATCAATATTTTTAAAATATTATAAAAATAACTGGGCGGGTTGGGGCAATCAATTTGATGAGGGTTTGCTGATGCCCGTCAACATTTTTAAAATATTATAAAAATAATTGGGCGGCATCCGCGTCAATTTAAATCCCACATATGGCATGTGTGGGATTCGAAAGTGTTACCGTCTCACCAAGTCAATTACATATGAAAGTTTATATATTTTTAATATAGATTAGATATGTAAATTAAGCTATAAATTATATTTATAATTAATATTGTTATATTTATAAATGTAGATTTTATTTATGAATAATGATATTATAATATTATTATAAATATATATTATTAGAATATACATACATATATATATATATATATATATATATATATATACTATAAATATAATTATTTATAAATATATATGATTAACTATAAATATATTATTTATAAGTATATATATAAATATATATTATATATAAATAATGATATATAATTATTAAAAATATATAATATTATTTTATAGATATATAATAAATAATAGTTATATATATATTTATAAATATAGATTATATTTATGAATAATGATATTATAAATATTATATATATATATATATATATATATATATATATATATTAAATATAATTATTTATAATAATTACAAATATATATTATTAGTTATAAATATAAATATTTATAAATAATTATAAGTATATATTATTTCGAAATATATATGATTAATTATAAATATATTATTAGTTATATATACTATTAATTATATATATATATATATATATATATATATATATATATATATATGTATGTGTATATATATATATATATATATATTAATAATGATATATACTTATTATAAATATATAATAATTTTACATTATATTTATAAATGTAGATTATATTTATGAATAATGATATTATAAATATATAATATTATTTTAAATGTATATAATTATAATATTATAAATTTATATTTTTATATTTATTTTGTATCCATTTAAATAATTATATATATAAATTTCTGACAGGTATTGGCCGTCAGCAAATTATTGACGGGCCCATCAGTGTTATGTTTTTTATTTTTATTCTTTTTTTGGTTTTTGTTAATATTGCTGACGGGTGTGGCAGTCAGTAAATCTCTAACAGTCTAGCCCGTCAGTATATTGACCCGTCAACATTCTGTCAGTATATGATGACTGTTTGTTGCCCGTCAACATTTGTCGTCAGCATATCCCAGTTTTTTCGTAGTGATATATAAATTTATATGGATATGAATGTTTATGGTTTTTAAATCCGATATTTATAAATATATTATTTAATTTACTTATTTTCAATTTATAAGAATAGTATATATGTTAGGTTATTTGTTTAGACCATTATTTGACTTGAACGTTTGATCCATTAGTATATATATGTATTAAGCCACTTGCTTGATGATTCTAATGATTGTTATAATCTCTTGTTATATCTTTATTTAATTTTATTTTTTCCACGTGAGACAAGTACACTAATGTAACATGTATAATATTAATTTTACCTTTTTTCTTTTATTTTATATTTTTCAATATTTTATTTATGGTATTTATTGATTGAATATACTGATTAATATATTTGAAATATATTATTTTTAACTTGATGAAATATCATGAATGTTTATGGTTTTCAAAAAAAATAAAATAAAATAATTTACTTATTTTTATTTTTTAATACACAAACATTATTTATATTATTATTCTTTATTTTTACCTTTTTGTTCGGTATAGTAATAAATCCATTTTTTTTTGTCAGTTTTGAATTTAAATTTTGACTTGTTGATTTATCATGTCAGTCACTATCTGTTAGATAATTTCTAAAATTTCTCTTAAGTACTTATTTTTAAATAATAAATTTATATATTTATGTGTGTATGTGTGTGTGTGTGTATAATGTAAAATAAATTAATGCTATCAAATATAATTACAAATTAAGTTTTTCTAAGATCAAGAAGTTATTTAATAAATTGAATTTATTATATTTGCTAATTATTTATTTTACGATATTTTACTTATTCGATATTGTTTAATTGAGATGAACATATAAATATAAACTTAGTTTTATACAGATAGATATAAATTTTTATGTATATATTATACATAAATGTCAAATCAAAAATCGTCAAATGACAATTAATTTTATGGATTACACATAAAAAAAAGGTACATAACAAAAAAACTATTGCTTTTTTAAAAATAAAAAAGAATCACAAAATGATCATTAATGTAATTTGAACACACATTAAATATAATAATTATAATTAGTACTTTCAACTTTCAAATATACAATATTAATATTAATTAATGAATTTAAATTACTAAGAATATATTATTTTTTGGGCGAGAAAAAAAGATCACTTCTATTAATTAGTTTTAAATTAATCATTTATTAATTTGTTTGAAATACTACATGACTATCATGTTAGAGCGGATGGAAGTATAATTTAAATACTTTTATAGGTTAATTAATGTGATCAATCACTATTTAAAACTACTTGATTTTACTATATACTAAAATGCAATGGAAGTTTCTTTTTAGTAATAATTGATTTCTTAAAAAAAATGCACTCCCTCGGTCCTCAAATGATAGTCATGTGATTAATTTTACACAGGTTAAGAAATGAGTAGTTTATATAGTTAAATTATTAATTTAGTTAGTATTTTTCAATTATACCCTTTTTGAATTTATTAATGTCAATTAATGCTTATAGAAATTAGTGTTGCAATTAGTATATTTATTATTGGTATAATAAGATTTTAAATTGTAATTATTAATTTTCAATTTACCATGTAAAATACTAGTATTTCAAAAATATTAATTAAGGATGTGCGTGGAAATAAAAATTTAATAATATATTAAATATAGTAATTTGATTATTTTTAATGGACGAACGAGAATGAAATACTAAATTATCTTTATGAAACGGATGAGTAATAGATTTGAAAATGTCATTGGAGGCAAATGCTATAATTATTCCTAAGTCCTTTTCAATGAAGGTGTTTAAACAATACTAAAACTCAAGGAGCGAAGTACTTAAGAAAATGTCAAAAAGAAAAATGAAAAACAATTCAATTGGCAATACAATTTGCACATTCACTAATCTGAAATATTCAACATCTTGTACTATAAAAATAAAAAATATAGAAAGTATTTTTCTTTGAGATAGGAAATATTCAAAGTATGTTACAATTTTATTTTATTTTGTGAGAAAAAAGTCTGTTATAATTTACATGTAGTACAAAAAAAGTAAAAAAACACAATAGTGGTAGACGAAGAACCTTATTTCTTTAGTTTCATTTTATTTTATTTTTCAAATTTATGTATATTTTTCACAATCCTTTTTTTTTTTCCTTTTCTTTTCTTTTCCTGTATTTTCTCCCCGGTCATCAAATCTAACCATAATCAAATTCATTCCGCGTTTATGATCTATTGAATTCCCAAGAAATCAAAAGATTACGCCATTCCGAGTACGAGCATCATCGCCGATAATTCATACGTGAATCACCCCCTCCAATTTAAAGGTATCATTTATGGAATAATTATGTATTTGCATATATGCCTTGCTTTTTCATGATATATATGGAAACCGCGTTGTTTGGTGGTTTTCCCAAACTGGAAAAAAAAAAAAAAAAAGGAATGGATTGTGAAATTCATCAATTATTATGAATGGGTTCGTGTAGAACGTTGATTTGAGTGTTTAATAAAGTTAATTTTAGAAGAAAATGAGAAACTATGTGTGCATTTTGTGCAGAAAAGATGGGTAGGTCCCTGGTTGAGTTTCTTCCTCCCGTTTATTTTTTTATTTTTATTTATTGTAATGGTTAATCAGTTAAGTTTGTGACTGCTATTGGATAAAATGGATGCTTATTTCGGATCAGGATGTTTTTTAACTCAGCCGCTGAGGAGTTGGATTCATATTATCCTGTTAGATCTGAATGTCTGGCTGATGTTCCCAAGACCCGTTTCAAAGCAAGGGTAAGCAAAAACATCCTCCTCACATTTTTCCTTTTAAAAAATAAATAAAATTTGTTTGTGACTTGTTTATTTTATGCAGCTATATTTTCCTATATGCATATGCACGCTTTCCAGATCTTATTTTGAAAATTGAATTTTTTTTTTTCCGGAAATCGTATTGACAGGTAGGTAAAACTTTAGGTTCAAGAAGATGGAATGCTGCATTTACCGAGGATGGCCACCTGGATATAGCTGGTGTTCTTAGACGAATCCAGAGAGGGGTAAAATTGAATTTTGATGTTTTAACTGATCATTGCATTAAATATTATAGTTTATCACAGAGAAAACTACTTCTGTGGCATTGGGAACTAGCTTATATCACTATATTGGCATTTTTAAGAACGCGTATTAGTTGACTGAAAGTGTTGAGCTATATACATGCAGTTTCAACCCGAAATTTTACTTGTTACGGGTGTATGGATAAAACCCAATATTAACTTTTTATTTGCTTTTGGCTAATATAATAGGGGATTCATCCTACAATTAAAGGGGCTGTCTGGGAGTTCTTGTTGGGCTGTTATGATCCCAACAGCACGTACGATGAAAGAAACGAGGTTAGGGAGCAGAGAAGGTATACAAGATTATTTCAATTAACATTTTTATATAAATATTTACTTAAAATTGATTTGCCTTGTCTTTGCCAAGATGATGGGAATATTTTGTTCTAGTTGGGTATATAAGATACTTCAATTAAAGAGTGTGTTTGTGTGTGTATTTACTTTACTTGTGTATGCTTTTCAGGAGCCAGTATGCTGCATGGAAAGATTTATGTCAAAAGATGGTGCCTGCCGTTGGCAGTGGAAAGTTCATCACAACACCTATAATTACTGATGATGGCCACCCAGTGCAAGATCCTTCTAATGTATATAATGGTACCAATATTGCTCCATCAGACCAAAGAGAGATCAATTGGCAGCTCAGCCTTCCTCAAATTGGTTTGTGCTTTGCCCATAACTTGAATTTTCACCTTTACTTGATAATCTGTCATGTATGATTGCCGATAAAGCTCCATGTGATGGGTTTCACGCACATGCTTGAAGGGTTTATATATTATATTTTTATTTCTTACATAGATGCATGGAATTTATGCTTTAGGTTTGGATGTTGTTCGGACTGATCGGACACTTGTATATTATGAGGATGAAGCTAATCAGGCAAAGCTCTGGGATGTTCTTGCTGTCTATGCTTGGGTGGACAAAGATATTGGGTATGTTCAAGGTAATTAATTACTTGTGTTAACCCAAGGGCCAAGACTGTTAGTGAAAGATCTTACCTGTTTTTTGGTTTGTTTTTTTCCCCTGGAGCAGGAATGAATGATATATGCTCCCCGATGGTTATTCTTTTTGAGCATGAAGCAGACGCTTTCTGGTGCTTTGAGCGCGCGATGCGTCGGCTAGTAAGATTCATATTACCCGTCTCCCTCTTTTCCTGAAAGTGTTGATTTGTGTCGACATTCATTAAATTTGGAAAATTTAACCAAGGCTGCTACTATTGTATATCATTTCATTTTTGACAATTTTGGCAATGGGAGAAAATAGTGATGATATTTATTTTATTTTATTTTTGAAAGAAGCATGATTTTTTTTTTTTTTTTTTTTTGTGTGTGAATGTATATGAGATGAAAATGTAATGATTAAAGTTGGTTTACTATAAAAATAGTAAAATAATGATTGGTAGTTAGAGTTATGTGAGTAGGGGAATAGTGAAATGTATGGAAAGATGTGTATTAATGATTAGTGATGTGATGATTTTTATTTTAAAAAAATGAGTTGAAATGATTGGTGGGAGAAAAATTTGGGAGTGGTTGAATAGTATAATTTTTGAAAAAAATTAAAAGAAATCTCAAAAATAAAAATAAAAATCCAGAACCAAAGTATAGACAATTGCAGCCCAAGAAAGCAAGCTTATAAGCAAACTTAGCTGTCTCGTGATTCTGAATTAACTAAAATAGGATGTAATTATGAAATTTTCTACCTGCTAATAATTTTGATAGAAATGCTGTAATGAATGGTATCTTTCAAATGAACCTTCCATGATTTGGTATTTTTATGATCCAATATCGGATAGGAAAGAACAAAAACAAAAAGGCTTATTGAAGATTTTTATCTGTATAGACTTAATTTTATGGTATTTCTCAAACGAACGAATTCATGACTTTGAAGTTAATCGATTCTTGCATGAAAGACTCATATATTCCATTTCCATTTGCAAAGAGGGAAAATTTCAGGTCCAACGCAACTTCTATGGGGGTGCAATCTCAACTGGGTACCTTGGCACAAATTATTAAAGCTATCGACCCGAAGCTCCATCAACACCTCGGTATGGTTGATTTCCTTTGTGGAGCCTTCCATGAGTAAATTTTTGCATCCCAATATAAAAAGAAATCACATCTTTATTTGGAGTGGCTTTGCTAACAAGTTATATTTCCATATGTCAGAGGAGCTGGACGGTGGGGAATATTTGTTTGCCATTCGCATGCTGATGGTTCTTTTTCGAAGAGAATTCTCATTTGTGGATGCCATGTATCTCTGGGAGGTGAAAAAAAATCATCTAAGTTCACTATTTTATTTTTTATTTTTTTACCACTGTTTGGATGGAGACCGGGCTGGTCCGGAGTTTTTATTTTATTTTATTAAGAATCATATAAATCCACTATTTTGTTTGTTTTCTTAAATTCTTTTACCACTGCTTGAACAGGAATAGGGGTGGGCCGGGCCTGGCTGGCCCTCCCTAGCTCCGCCATTGCACACATGATATCAATGTTTTGCATGAAGCTATATTTTTATTTTTATTTTATGTGGCACTGTCTGCTGGGAAATTTTGTGGTTTAGGTCATGTGGGCCATGGAGTACAACCCGGATATCTACTCAGCGTATGAGGAATCACGTGAGTTAGGTTCTTCCAGCAGCGAACTCAAAGCGAGTCAACTCAAGCAGTATGGGAAATTCGAGAGAAAGAATTTAAAAAGCGGATGGACGGACCAAAGAGGCGCTCTTGCTGTTTTCCTTGTTGCTAGTGTACTTGAGAAGAAGAATAAGCGGCTTCTAAAAGAGGCTCAAGGCCTCGATGATGTCGTCCAGGTACCCTTTTTTTCTTTCTAGTTTTTTCCTTTGCATATCCATCTTTTAATTTGTCAAATATGGATTTATTTTCATTGTTTGAAAATTTCTATATAGATCTTGGGTGAAATTACTGGAAATTTGGATGCGAAGAAAGCATTAAAAGAGGCACTGAAAATCCACAAGAAGTATTTGAGCAAGGCAAGCTTCATCCTCTTATTAATTTTCGGGATAATTTCGGAAATAAATACCAAAAAAAAAAGGTATCTTTTATAATTATATATACCCACATTGAGGTTTGTGTTTGTTTACAAACCAACAAACTCAATAGGTGCAATTTTTTGTAAAGTAGGAATATCCGTCAAGATGATATTTTGTAATTTTGACAGATACCCATTTTTTAAAAAAAAAAAAAGAATTTTAGTCTGAACCTTAACAATGGTATCTGTAATTATTTTCTATATTTTTATTCGGCAAATCTCATTGCTTACAATTGACTGCAGGCCAAGAAGTAGTAAACGCTTTCGCAGTCCAGCAGCAAAGTACTTTCAATTCTTAAAATTTTTGTTCCCCTATTCTTTGTATTGTTATTTGTATTCATTCTTTTTACTCACAGAAATTAGTTGTTCCTGGCTCATCTGGGCTATTCCACAATCCATATATCGGTGTATAAGAGTTTGATCCATAGTCATTTCATCTCGTGGTGGCCTGGTTTTTTGTAATTTTTTTTTTGTTTTGGTAGTAATATGATCAACCTTGTAGATGAGTTTGTTGAGGTGGTGATGATCATGTAAATGAGCCCTAACCAACTTGAACTGGCTAAGTGGCTATTTGTTTCAAGCTTCAGAATCAGTTGATGTATGTTGTTAATTAAACTTGTTAAAAAAAGAAAAATGTCTCCTTTTTTTACCTTGAACGATTTCAGTGTACTGTTGGATACATTATGCCTAAAATATGACATTCAATAATTGCTAATCATCATTACGAGTTTTTACCAAACACTTTACGTATCAGGCCATATTGGAAAGTCTGTGTTATGAATTGTATTTTTTATTTCGTGAGTTCTTTATTTTATGGAGTTCAAACAATTCCACTTTATTAATTACATTGCAGTATAAATTATTCATAGTAAACTGTATGACAAGTAATTAGTAGTTCAAATGAAATGGAATGAAACCACCGTCAATACGAGGGGATAATATATGATGGATATTTTTTTACTATATTTGAGAAAATTTTTGAGTCATAGAGTGTAAAAAAATACATTATTGACATTCAAGAAAAATATATAAGAAAAATGATAAATGCTGCCTGTTGTGAGTGTTTTCTCTATCTTGGTTATCCAACCGTTTAAATTAATTAATTAAAATGCTTAAAATTGATTTTATAATTAAAATATGTTTTGTAAACTCAAAAAAAAAAAAAAAAAAAAAAAAAAAGAAACAGAGAGAGAAAAGAAAATGTGGTTTTAAATTTTGAAAAAAATTATCACATTTTTTTTTTAGCTTTAAACAATAAATTACACCGATATTATGCAGATTCGCACTTTAAAGTCCAAAGAGGAGCAGCTTTAGTCTAAAGCTAGCAAGAAAAACCAGTCTTCAAATTCTATTTCCCCAAATCTACCTTCTCACTCGATACTCTCAGGTAAGTCTAGATCTACATTTTTCTCCACAGTTTCATTCTAATAATCATGCAATTTGTTAAAATAATTTACTGCTTTTCTCTTTTTTTGGGGTATTTTCTTTAATGAGTTTTCGTAGACGCGTAATCAGTTGATTAGATATCGTTTTTCGCTCTGATTTACAGTAACCGGCGTTTGGCATGATTTCACACTCTTTACTTTTTTTTTAAATGTTTATTTGGATAAATTGAGACGATTTTGAGGACAATTGAGTGAATCATCTCGTCTGATCCTGTGGATGGAGTCGTGATTCGAAATTTTATTTTATTATTATTTATTTTTAATCCATTTACTTCTTCAATAGTAATTTGGGTATTGAAGATCTGGTGTGCGAGTCAATACCAGTATCGATCAATCCATTTATTAGCTTGTACTTAAATAAATTGCACAATTTGGTCTAATAATCTTTACGATTTCTGAATCATTCAGAAAATTGATAAAAGCAAGCCAAATCAGTTTACTGAATCCCAGGATTTAACAGAGCCCTGCTGTGATTTTATTCTACTTTAATTATTTTTTGTTAAGGTAATCTTATTCAATGTGCACAGTTTAGCACAAAATGGAAGGGACAGTGTTCGCCCCTGCTTTGGAAGGGATGAAGCATGTTAAGTCAGAAGATGGAGTAATGCTCACTAAGCCATTCTTGGATGTGTGCAAGCTCATTTTGCCTGTTATTGGTAAAAATTTATGTGTAATGAGTTTACGGACAGTTTGTATTTTATTTTGCATTGTTTGATTGCATGAGGAGATGCCATTTCTTTATTCTCAGATAAATTACTGAGCATAATCTCTGTAATAATGTCATTGGGAGGAAATGATTAATAAAAAAAGATTTAATTTACTATGTGTGTTTGCAGACAAGTTTGGAGCTGCTATGGCGCTCGTCAAATCTGATATTGGAGGCAATATTACTGTGAGATTATTTTTCCTCCTAATGTCATATACATTAAAAAAATACACACTTTTTTTGAGCATATTATTAATCAAATGGGATATCACTTTTTTTTCCCTTTTTTTTTGGGTGCTGTAGAGGTTAGAGACCAAATATTTGTCCAACCCGACAAAATATAACCATTTATACAGCATGGTTCAAGAAGAAGTTGATGCTAAGACTGCTAAAAGCTCATCAAGTTGCACCAATGGTCTTCTGTGGTTGACAAGGTAGAAATAAATGGACGAGCTATCTCACATTAGAATGTTGATATTGGGAAATTTTTATTAGAATGAATTTTTTGCTTGAAAACTTGTAGGGCGATGGATTTCTTGGTGGCTTTGTTTAAGAATTTAATTCAGCATGAGGATTGGCCAATGTCTCAAGCTTGTACTGAATCTTACAGCAAGACTCTGAAACAGTGGCATGGTTGGCTAGCCAGTTCAAGCTTTACGGTGAACACTCTTACAAACCACATAATTTCCAGCTAGAATGCTTCTATTGACAATTGTATTTAATTAGAGGTGGCTAATTTCAGCCAGGTCAAGGATTGGGCTGGGCTCGGATTTAGCCGGGCCAAAAAACATTGGGCCTATTTGGTCCGACCTGCTAGGACTGAGTTTTGGCCCAGGCCTGGTCAAATTGTATTGGTCTGGGCCGGATTGGGCCAGAATGGCGGGTCAATTTTGTGTTAAATGGTTTAGTATAGGAAATATATACCAAATTGGGTTGTAATGACGTGAGAAATGAACATTTTAGGGTGCGGTTGGATGCCATTTCATTTTGAAAATGAGAAACAATAGTGAATAACTAATTAATTAATTTTTTGAAAAAAGAATGAAAATGAGATTAAAATGTAATGATCAAAGTTGGTTTAGTATAAAAATAGTAAAGTAGTGATTGAATATGATTGATAGTTAGAGTTATGCGTGTGAGAGAATAGTGAACTTTGTGGAAAATGTGTAATAATGATCCGTAATGGAATGATTTTTATTACTGATTTTTTTCAATCGCTAGATTAAAAAAACAAACAAAAAACATTATATAAGTTCGAATTAGGCCTTTCAACAGCTTATCCTGATTTTCTGATTGTAATTACAGGTTGCTATGAAGCTTGCTCCTGATAGGAAAAAGTTTTTAGACGTTGTAGCTGGAAGTGGTGACATTAACAGTGATATCGAGAAATTTTGCACTACTTTCTCACCATTTCTCGAGGAAAACCACAAATTCTTGGTAAGTTCTCTTAAGACGTTAAAGCAAATCTGGAGTATCTAATCCTTTTTTTTTTAAGGGTCTGATTGTGTGCGTTTTTTAGAGTACAGAGTAGAGAAATAATTTGTTTTTCTTCTGTCTTGACAGGCTAGCGTTGGCATGGATGCTCTTAAGGCATCTTAGATGATGATTGAAAATGAAGCATTCACATCCTGAACAATATTGCCTGGTTTAATCCTATTTTTAGTATCCCACCGTGCTAATAAATTTTTAAAAAAAGAAACAGTATCGTGTGCGCCTCTATATACATTGACCGGGGAACTTGATTTATACGTGGTTTCGTACGACATTAAAAAGAAAAAGTTTTCAAGCTTAGAATGTTAGATTCCGCTCTCAGTTTCTTTACTGTACTCTTGAATCTGCATTGGTGAATCTAGGTATCCATATTATGGCTATTCATTTTTCTTCAGTTATGTGGGAATAAATTAATACACTAAATAGATATATAACAAGGGAAAGGACTAAATAGTTATAACTGTGTGTAGGTTTCCACACCTACACTACAAACAGATGGTGGTCTTTTTATTCAACGAACATCATAGACAAACAAGTTTCATAGCTAAATATGTGATCCTAAGTTAAAAAAAAAAAAACAAAACAATTCAAATGTAGTGTTATCGTGTCAATTCGTACTTATATTTTTCAGAATAAATGTGGATTGGTGATAGGAATTAGTGGATTATACCAAGTATATATTATGCAATGCATCTGTTTTTAGGGTGTTAATAAAGATATATGAATATGAATGTATATCTTAGGCCATGTTTGCCCTATCATTAAGAGAATAATGGATTCAGTATTCTGTATACCGAATATTCATTTGTTATAACACTCAAAAATTAAATACTCAAACAATAATATTTTATAATTAAATAATTATATATTATTAATACAATATAATAACACACTACCACCTACTTTTCAAATATGATTTATACGGAATATTCATTTGTTATAACACTCAAAAATCAAATACTCAAACAACAATATCTTATAATTAAATAATTTAATATTATTAATACAATATAATAATACACTACCACCTACTTTTCAAATATGATTTGATATTATATATAATATAATAATATATTATAAAAGTAAAGGATTTTGAATCCTACAACAAACAAGAATTCTTACAATTTGTAGAATTTTAAATACCAGAATTCACAATCCCAAACAATTGATAGTCCAAACTTCATGATCGAGCATATAAAAATATCATAAAATATAGTTAAATTATTACGATTACAAATGAGGTGGTTTCAATGTGTGATCGTATCAACTTATAATATATTATTATTCATAATAGTAACGGGAGTAAGAGAAATATTTACTTTTGTTATGAAATGGTAGATATTAGAAGACACTTCCGAAATACAGAGCTACTTTCGCATAGAATTTTGAAATGCATTTCACTGTGTAGTTAATATATCAAGTAGCCTCGTGGCACAACACATGCCATCCTGCTTCAATCAAATCTTGGTTTCGAACCATTCTATTTTTAGTTCCTTTTATTTTTAATATTATCTAGAATAAAATTGTCCATTATACATACCTAAACTTTCGAAGGTTGACTGGCTTTGTGTCAACGGGTCATTAGGAGCCAACAATTCATTGCCACTGAAAACGAAAGGTTTTGCATCAACGATTCTGATTTGTTGAATTTTTTTTTCTTGTTCAAACAAATATTTTGACATTTTTAAGAAAAAAAAAAGGGGAAAATAGAAAAAGAGAGAGTCAACCAACCCCAAAGGAAAAGTCAGTTATTTTACTGTTCTTCTCACCTTCATTTGAGTCTCTCTTTTTGAACTTCAAGAATCCATAAAATAGAAAGGAAATAAAATATATATATATATATATATATATATACAAATATTGGCTAGCTCTTCCTCGAGATAATTTGATTTATTTATTATATTTGCATGGATCAATTATAAGTCCATGGGATGAAACTGAATTTCCTTGCAAAAGGGTTGGTTTTTCTCTCATGGTCTTTCTCACTTAACCTTAAAAAATCCATGCATATTCTTTGAATTACAAAGACCAAAAAGATACACAAAGATGACAACCAAGATGAAGGGCCTTTTCAAGGGCCTCAGATACATTTCCCAGATTTTCGGTCAGTTTTTTTTTTTTCTTCATTTTCCTAACATTTTTAAATGGTGCAAAGAATTAATATTAATGTTTTTTTCCCCCAATTATGCAGAGGAAGACAAAGAACACGACATCCAGATTGGTTTCCCCACAGATGTGAAGCATGTGGCTCATATTGGATGGGATGGACCATCAGCAGCAGCAGCTGATTCCAACCCAAGCTGGGTATAAGTCTCAGTTCTCATGACTTCAATTATATTTATGAGACAATTTTTTTTTTGTGATCAGCAAATAATTGTTCTATTTCGTGAAGAAAACAACTTACATATCAGATAGAATTTTGTTTTCAAGGTTGGATTTGGCCTTAATCCTATGTGGCTAAAATGTTTTGCAGATGAAAGAGTTCAAAGCCACGAATGGACAATCAGCACCTTTAGATTCCAATGGAAACAACAAAGAGGACCCTGAAATCAAATGGGTTTCTGAAGGTTGTTAAATTTTAATTATCTAATTGTATCCATTCATTCATATACATTTTTAAAAAATAAAAATTGGCCTACAAATAAACAATACCACTCAATAATAATTTAATTTATTTAATTATTTAATAGATTCAAAGAAAGGCAATAGAGCAGTACCAGATTCCCCTGGAAAGGACATTCCTGAAGTTCCAAGATCCTCCAGGCGCCACAGCTCATCAGACAATAACAATAATGACTCTCCAAAGAAAAAAGACTCATCCACAAAACCAAGGCATTCGAGGAGAAACAATTCCAAGGACGCATCCGAAATCAAGTCGGGCCTCCCGTCCGATTTGCCATCCCAAGACCTCGCCAAGAAAGCACGTCGCAAGAAGTCCAAGGACACTGAAGGTGGCGGGTCGACCCGATCGAGGTCCAAGGACACTGACGGTGATGGGTCGACCCGGACGAGGTCCAAGGACAGCGGCGGGTCGACCCGGCCGAGGCCCAAACCCGCACCAAGTGGCGGGGCGTTGCCGCACTCGGATCCAGGACCTGATACCGGATGCGTATTGCGAACGATCGGGTCTTCGTTGGATCCGATTTCGAGCGTGCATGATTAGGAGCAGGAGAGAAGAGTAATTTCTTGAGAATGATGATGTTCCTTTTTGTTTGTTTTTTTGTGGGTTTGTTTTTGTATGTGTTTACCATAAGTTGTGTTTTGGACTAGGTTTAGCTAGAGAGTTCAGATGAGAAAAAAAGTTATCCAGATTGATGATCATATCCCTAGTCATTAATTAACCTACCATAAATTGTGTCTTCTCTTTTTAATTTTTGGAAACTCTGTTAATAACATAGAGTTGAGACTTGAGAATACCATGTAGTATATACATATACATATACATATTTTTTTTAATCTAGCAGTATTTCTTATGAGATTGCCTTTTTTTTTCCTCCTAATTTATAATATTTAGTCATTATTGTTTATCAGTAATTCAGGGTGCAGGGGCAATGATATTAAATGTCAATGGGCTCTTACCATTCAATCTAGTAATAGTTGATTCAACTAGAATCCAAAATGTTTCATTCACTCATTTTAGTAATATGAATAATCTATGTGATCACATGGAAACAACATAAATTTTCAAGGAAAAAATTAAAATAAAAATTCCTTACCAGTAGGCATCATCATTGATTGATGTACAAAACCATTTGAAGTAAAATTGCACCAAGTACCATAATAATTGAAAGATATGATAAATTGATGCAAGTCCTACATAAGCTCTACATACAATGATTGTCTCTTTTTCTCCTACTTAAATATAGCTAAAAGGCATATAAATGATTCTCTCCCTATCCACAATTCAAAAGGCCACATGCCTTTTCTTTTTCCCTTTTTTTTTTTACATCTAAAATACAAATACCATATAATGAGATTTCACATCAACCCACAATTTCTCCAGTCAACTTCATGCAAAAAGCAATAAACACCAAAAAAGGTAAGGAAAAAAAGAACCCAATAGACATAAATGCCAAGGAATCATGTAGTAGCCTCGAGGAAGATGAATTCTCATAGGAAAGGGTAGTTTTGGGAATTAATGCTTGACTGCACACTTTTAGCTGCCCCAGGCTAACACTGATCTTGGCAGACTTCAAGCCCTCATCAATGCAAAGGTCCAAATTGCCCTCCAACTTCAGTTTTACCCCAAGCTTGGACACAAAATCTGCAGAAAATGGTACCCTCCCACTCAAATTATTGTTCTCCAAATTCAACTCACTCAATAACTCCAAATCCCCAAACTCATTAGGTACAACCCCTTCAAGCCTGTTATTATCAAGCCCTAGGTAGCAAAGATTTCCCAAATTTACCCCCATTGATTTCGGAATATTCCCAACAAGCCCCACCCCAGAAAGCCCAATTCCCAAAATACCCCTCATATCATCCCATATTTCTGGAATTTTCCCTCCGAGTGAATTCCCACTCAAGTAAACTTCCTTCAAACTGGGCATCTCAGCTAAGAACAATGGCAACCCGAAATTACCAAAATTATTGTAACTTAAATCCAAAAACTCAAGATTTCTCAAACCCTTCAATATTTCTGGTATTTTCCCAGAAAACCCATTAAAGCTCAAATCTATTTTCAAAAGACCAGTCAAATTTCCGATTGACTCAGGGATATTTCCACTAAAACCATTATCGCTTAAATCGAGAATTCTCAGTTTCTTCATGCTTTGAAAAATATTTTTCGAAATCTCACCTGTAAAATTGTTTCTCGAAAGCGTGAGCTGCTCGAGATTGATAAAATCTCCAAACCCATCTGAAAACCCACCGGAAACATTACTTCCTGTTAAAACCAACCTTCTTAATCTTTTCAAGGTGCTGACTTTTCCATTAACTGACCCGAATAAAGCCGGGTTTTCGATAAAAACTAGCTCCTCTAAGGAAGACGAGTAGTTTAGGGCTGGGGATGATGATAGTGTCGAAAAATCCGGAAACGGTGTTTTTGTTTCTGTGAAGCATTTGTAGAAAAATAGCTTCTTGAGGTGGGTTAATGGTGAAAACAGGGATGGGTCGAGGGTAGAATTTGGATCACATGGCGGGTTCGGTGAATAGTCCGAGACGTACCCGAAGCTGAGCTCCGTCACGTGCGGCGTCTCGGCGGCGGCGGTGTCGGAGAAGTAGTCGCAAACGATGCCGTGTGGGGCGGAGGTGCAGAGATCGTCGGGGAAAAGGGACCGCCACGAGATGCCCGGGTTGATCGACTCGAGAATACGGTAAACCGATTCTTGCTCGGCCGGGTCGAGCGGCGGCTGTGAAATGACGGAAATGGACATGGTGGTGAGAATGGTGAGCAGCAGTAAGGTTAGAGAGAGAGAAAACTGTGCCATCGGAGTTTTGGAAGAGTGAAAATTAGAATGAAATAACTTTTTCTATTTCTTGTGAGAATGATAGGGTTTTTTATATTGTTTAGGGGGGTGGGTGGGGTTGGGTAGGGTGAGGGGTATAAGGGGATGTTTGTTTTGTTTGTCTTGAAAAATGAAAAGAGTTAATAAGGGAAAATATCAAAAGGACAGAGGTGGTTCTGCAGAGATTTGCTCGACTGTTTTTCTGCAATTTCAGGGAGATTTTACAATTTTGTCCCTTGCTCTATGATTTCTTGCTCTGTGCTATATTATGGCGGTGCAGGTGTAGAATTAGAGTAGAGCTGTTTTTGAGGGGTTAATTGCATGAAAAGGACTAAAGGGGTTTTTTCATCTCTCTCTTTTTTTTTTTAATCTTTTCTCTTGTAATGACAGCTAATGAAATCCATGCCTTTGATTTCCATGAGTTTTTTTATTATCAAGGATATGATCTTAATTGTAGCCCATCATTTCACAATTTAGATAAATTTTTTTATGGCACAACTTAATCATATATTATTCAATTGGATTTTTTTTTTTTACACAATCTTATTCTTCATAATATGTAGCTCATTTCAAATTGGGCTTCTAAAAAGTCACGGTCCCCTCAACCTAGCATGCAAGTTTCCAAATTTGTTCCACGAAGCAAGTCAAAGAGTCTCTTTTTTAAAGCAAATCCACAATTATTATACAAAGTCAAGCAAATGGCTATGTCAAAAGGGGGTAATAATTATAAAACCATTATTATAAGGGGGTAATAAGTGAGATGCATTAGGGGCAGAATGGTCTTTGGGTACTCAAATGAATAATCTAGGGTGTTTTGCATGGGGATGGGTGAGCCAATGGCGATGATGAGTCCATCACATTTACTTCTTTTGTCCACCTCTTTTTTCTCATTACCACCAATGTCCGACGGCTATGATTAATTCCGCGATCCTCTTCTATAACCATCATGCAATTTATTGCATAATTCTTTTTTGTCTCTTTATCAAAGAAAATTAAATTTAAAAAAAATAAAAAGTGACTGTAAAAGTAACCTATTAAACAGAGTATGTAGCCTGCAATCCTACGATACATGCCGCACTAAAACCGTGATTAAGCTGAAAACACTTGGCATTGGAAAAGGGCCAAAACCAAACAAATAATAGTAGTAGTAAACAAATTTCCCAAGTTTAGCATTTACTAATAATTATAATGACATGTCTAGCACCATAGTACTTACTCTTTCTGTTTCAAAATATAAGTTATTTAAAAAAAAAAACACTTATTAAGAAATTTAGATAAATGAGTAAATAATTAATTTTTTGTTATATTAAACTACCCACCTTCTTTTAATCTTACTCTCTCTCCTCAAATATCTCAATTCTTAATTCACTTTTTACCTTTTTCTTTCTCTCTCTCCTCCAATATCTCAATTTCCAATTCACTTTTTACCTTTTCCTTCCCTCTCTTCTCCTAAATTTGTGTGAAAAAAGCAAAACGACTTATATTGTGAAACAAGAATTTTACTCTAAAACGACTTATATTTTTGAAACAGAGGGAGTAATAAACTGATTCCATCATCAATTTACTGAATTACCCCACCCATTTTGATTTATTAGGGGCATATTTTCAAATTCTTTTACTATCAAAAACACATTGTGATTATTAAATTTTGTGCATATATGTGCATAATTAATATTAAGAATATTTGTTGTAGTTACTATTTCAATAATATTTTAAATTGTCCACATCTTCATGCATTCAAGATGAATTTTTTAATTTACATCCATTTAATTTAATTATTAGCCATCTAACATAACTTGAGGTCAAAACCGTAAATTACAAATGTAATTAATTTATAGTTAATGTAGGTGAAAAAAAGTTGGCTCTAGCAATCTAGTACAGAGTAGAGCAGAAGAGAAAAAGCAACGGCGGAGCCGACAGCGCAATGGCAGCAGCCGGCGGCTTGTCCCCGCCGCTGTCCTTTTGTCGACTCTCCGATTAAGAAAGCGACGCCTAACTAATCAGAGCATCTACTCCACGTGTCACCTGATAATTGGCTGGTCCCAAAAAGGCGTACGGAGGATCCCTTCCACAGAGCATGCGAATTCCATTTCCGGGTCTTATATTCCCCATATCCCTCACTGTCCTCTGGGACCTGCATCACCCCGTTTTCACCTTTTTACCCTTTTCACCTCTTTTTTTTTTTTTAACCCGATTTTTTCACCCGGGTTTCAAAATTTTGTCTTGCATGCTGGTGTGTTAAATTTATTTCATGAAAATAGAAACTGATGGCGAGGGGACAAAAAAACTTCAACCGGGTTAAAAAAATACAACGATAATAAATTGTATTTATTGTGTAGTTTTTGTGCAGTTTTGGTTCTATTCACGAAGGTCAAATTGTACAGTACGAGATTAACTCATTCGGAAAATAATAGTTTGATTCCTAAAGTTTATATTAAATGTAAATGTATTTTTTTTTTTTAATAAAATCAAAATTGTCTGGGTCTGCTCGGGTCTGGTTTATAGCTTCAAAGTGATTTGTTTGATAAAATTATTGACATATTATTGTATAATTAGTGATGAATTGGAGACAAAGTATACTTATAATTACTAAATTGAAATGAAATTTTGGCTTTTTTATCAAAAAAGTTTAGTGAGGTTTGAGGCCGTTAAAGGCTAGAATTTTCCTAAATGTTAATGCTTCCAAAACTTGCTATATATTGGTAAACTTTTCTGACAAATGCAATTTTATGTTTAAAAATTGTGAAATATATTGCCTGCCCACCCAAAGTTAGGTTCTTTTAACTTACTTTTTTTTGTCTTAGGTAATATTGTTTTACCAGATGCTACCCCTAAAAGTCTTACTTTTTGCCCTTTTTTTAAAAGGAATTGTGAAGAAGTGCCTTTGGAATAATACTAAGTTCATTGTGATCAAATGAAGAAATTCCATTAATTTATTATTTATTATTTCCGCGTAATTATTTTTAAAAAAAATGACAAAGGGAAATGGAAGTTAAGAAAGCCAACAACTTATCGAATGTGATATGGAAAAAAAACATTTTAAGACATAAAAGACTTATATATAATTAGTATGATAATTTGATGGGTAGCGAGCTATTTGCCCCCAAAAGACATTCAATTATTTAGGGAGTGATATTGGATATATTTTTATTTTGAAAACTTTGAAAATAAGGGAAAATAGTTTGAAAACTAAATTAAGAAAAAATAGTTTATTTTATGTATGTTAATGAATATAAGATGATAATGTAGTATTCATATTAATTTAATATTAAATAAAGTAAAATAATGATTGAATAATTGGTAGTTATATCCGATTGAGTGAGTGAATAGTATAATTTATGAAAAATTGTATAATAATAATTAGTGATTAGATGATTTATTTAAAAAATTAAATTACAATAATGAGGAAAAAATGTTGAAAGTGAATTAAAATCCACAAACGTGTAAATATTTTTAAAAAAAGTTTTTCAAATTAAAATCTTTGGAAATTAAAAAAGGTTTAAAACCAGAGCAGCACTTTTCAATTGGGCCAGGCCATACAAGCTCTGCATCGAGCCCAAACATTAGTGAGCTTAAATTGATCTATCAATGAGTTGGGTTTAGGTGGATTTGTTTGGCCGGCTCGAAGAAGAAGAAGCAAACAAAGACTCAATTCATTTTATATTCACATTGAATCAAAACACAATAGTTTATTCTTTACCTGGATCCAAATTCGATCAGTTTTTCGTTCCAAATTCGACCTAATGTTTGATAAAGAAAAATTTATATGAGTCGGTGAAAATTAAGTTTAGTATCAAAAATCTAATTATGATATTTATCAGTAATTCTAGGGTCAATGGGGTCATAAGTCCGTACTACAATTTGATGTGGCATGGATTAATTGGTCATTTCGATGAATCCTCTATTGAATCCACGAAGGTGACAAATAAAGTCATGCCACATCAAAATATGGCACGAGCTTATAACATCCACATTTGCTCCATAAAATTTTCATGATAATTATATATGTATAATTCATATAGAATAAAACCTTCAACTGACGATTGAGTAAATTTGGGATGAATTTGCCAAAACTCGAGATCGAACACTGTAGAAAGTCCAAAAATGAGTGTTGTAGTGAATTCCTGATTCACTTCCTGGATGCTTGCTTATGACCATACAATGATTATAACCATTAGAGAGTTCATGTAAACATCCTCATGCAAAAAACCATGTAAAGATGTATTATTCACATCCATTTGATACAGAGGCCATCCTTGATGTGTTGCATAATCAATGAAGAACCTGACAACGACTAGTTTAGTCGTCGGAGAAAAACTATATCTATAATCAATGGCACACAACTGATTGAAATCCTTAGCCACCAATCTAGCCTTGTATCTGTCCTCAGTTCCATCAACCTTGAGCTTAACCTTAAAAATCCATTTAATACCAATAATTTTCTTATTAGAAAGCAAATAAGTCAAAATCCATGTGAGCAGGATCAATAATTTGTAGGAGTAGGTGGGGATATAATCGAATGCTTGGAAAAATGATTTTTTCATAACCATTAGAGCAAAAGTTGGTTATAAATATTATTAAATGGATAGATATAAATACGGTAGGATAGAGGGCATGGTGATTTCACGGCACTGTAATCATTTCCTATAATAGTAATATATATATAAATTGTTAAAAGAAAAATAAAAGTATATTTAAAAATATTTCTAAAAAATAATATCAGTTACATATTTTAAAAGAAATAAACTCTAATTCAAGATATTACAGAAATGCGTATATATTAAAAATTTCAAGAAAACCCGGCCAACTCAAACCCACTATGACCGTAAAATCTCGGCCTGAGCGTGTTGGGTCAAGACTCGCTCCAATAACATGGAGTATACTATTATAGAAATCCAGATCTATTGATCCATTAAAATACTATTCAAATTGAAATCCCAACAACTTAAATTAATATCCACGAACTATTGATTTATTATTACCACAAAAGATTTAAATTAACAACGTTTTATATATGAAGAGTTACGTTATTATATAAAATTTGAATTAAATTAAATCAACGTACACATGATTCATATATTTATCGAAAATAAAGATATGTTGAAATATCAATGGATTTGTTATAAATAACGTGTATTTCACGCGATATTATTAAGCAAAAATAGAAGCAGAATGAAAAAGTGAAGTAGAAGAACAAATAAATGAAGCCACGAATTTGCAAATTTCTTGTCTTTTTTTAGACGAAATTCTGTAAAAGGTGACGTCATCCCATTAATGCAAATATTGATACATTGCCAACCCTAGATAAGTGGTACTACTACTAGTATTATTGTTTGATATAAAATATATTTATTTATTTATTTTTTTGATAAAGTTGCTTTTCGAAAAAATAATTTTACTTATAATTTATTTGCCATAATCCCAAATTATAATCAAAAATTACATATTTTTAACTCAAGCCCCATAAAATAAAAATAACACTTATTTTCAACCAATAATGCACATACAATTCAGTTTGCCATCTTTAGTTTTTCATATACTATATAACGACAACCACAAAGTGACGTCTTAATTACTAGAATGACAAATGGAGAAATATATTAGAAGCAGAGAGTAGAAACAAAACTTTCAGAATATATAAAATATTTTTAGAAAACTTTGGTGAGACCATTTTACTTTTAAATATAAATAAAAAATACTTTTTTATTAAGAAAGTATAAAAAAACAAAAAAGAGAGAGAGATTGTGTTGTAGCATTAATGTTTAACATTTAGTGGTGTTTGGTAGAAATAAATTTATCGTCATTAAATTAAACTAAACGTGAAACAATACAGAATGACAGGTCATTAAAAGAAATACTCTGTATAAGAAATTAAATTACTACTAATAAAAGAGAACTGAAACTGAGGCAGAGATAGTTTTAGAGATATATATAGAGAGAGTATGGAGGAAGAAGAAGAAGGGCCACACCCACATCCATTGTTGAAAGGAGGTAGAAAGAGAAGGGAATGCTCAAGCTACAGCCATGGCTTTTCTCCCTCACAGATCCAATCACTGGCTGCCATCTGTCAAACCCTCATCCCTCCCCTCCAACTTGGTGATGATGATAATGATGATTTCTACAAGTCTTCAGGCCCTGATGAGGTAATCAAACATAATATTATAATTATTTTCCGTTTTATTTTTTTTTTCTCTATTTTGTAATGATAATAGTTTAATTTCATGCCCCACACTCACACTTGTGTAGTATTTATTTGTCTGATTTTCGGCTTGATAATGAATTTTGTGCATCTGAGAATTTAATTGTATAGTCCTCTGGAGTTAGTTAATGGCTAATTTGTCCTGTAATTAAAGTCATCAATGAACTTAATTTACTACAACTGTCTTGTCTTGTCTAGCTTTTGATTATGGATTGTACTAACCATCCCACATAGGTCCATTTGTAAAACTTGATAAAAGAAAAATGTAAAATTTATCATTAATTTATCACCGTGTGTATGTTTTTTCGGTTATTTCAAGTATAATCATTGTTGTGCGTGTGTGTCTCTCTCTATATATATGTAAGTATAGGTGGCGGAGCTTATGACGAAGAGGAGTGTACCCGAAGCGGTGTTCATAGTGAGCTTAGTGTTGAAGTTTTTGTCGAGCAGATTAGGAACACTTTTGCTTTGTGGGATTATATGCTTTGACCGGAAATGGCCGTTTGTGTATAGTTTCCCCGAGTTGCCCTTGAAGAAACGAGAAGCTATCCTTCAAAAATGGTCGAAAGAGACTTTTTTGGTGCCCCTAAGAATATCATTCTTGTTGCTCAAAGCCATCTGTTTCTTCGTCTTTTTCGGTCGGGTAACACTTCTCATCCACTCTTTTTTTTTTTTTCTCAACATCACTTGCATTTTATATTTCTTATCCGTTATTGGCTCGGCATTAGTAGCGTTTGCTAGTAAAAGCTAAAATTTGAATTAGTCAAAAGCACTTTTAGATTTTTGACGAAATTATGCAGTATCAAAAGCAGAAGATGACATTTACGTTGTTTGCCAAATTTGGTCATATGTAAGCATTGAAATGTCATCGTGAATTATTGAGCAACATTTTCTTGATTTCAAAACAGGCCGACGAAAATTCAAATAACCCGGCATGGAAAGCCATCGGATACCAAGTCGAGCCCATCAAAAAACACGCGAAACCAAAAAAAGAAAGGCCACTCGAAAAGGGCATTATCGAAATCATGAACAAAAACGACTCGTCGCTAAAAGACTCCCTAACCCAAAAAGGCATACACATCACAGGCGACCCAGATGATGAAAACGTGTACAAAATCAAATGTGATGTCGTGATCGTGGGGTCCGGTTGCGGCGGAGGGGTCGCAGCAGCAATTCTCGCAAAATCGGGCCAAAAAGTTGTCGTCCTCGAAAAAGGCAATTACTTTGTAGCTCAAGATTATTCGGGCCTGGAAGGCCCGTCCGTGTCTGAACTATACGAATCAGGAGGGATGCTGTCGACCCAAGATGGGAAAATAATGATCATGGCCGGATCAACGGTGGGCGGTGGCTCGTCTATAAATTGGTCCGCGTGCATCAGAACACCTGATTATATCCTCCAAGAATGGTCTAAAACAAACAAGATTCCATTTTTCAATACCCACGAGTATCGATCCGCAATGGATCGTGTTTGTGAAAGGATCGGCGTAACGGAAAGTTGCGAAGGAGAAGGTTTCCAAAATCAAGTACTTAAAACAGGTTGTGAAAACCTCGGCCTGAAAATCGAGCCCGTGCCGAGAAACTCATCGGAAAATCACTTTTGTGGGTCTTGTTGTTATGGATGTCAAAAAGGAGATAAAAAGGGTACCGACTTAACTTGGCTCGTCGATGCCGTCGAAAACGGGGCAGTAATTTTAACCGGATGTAAAGCCGAGAAATTTATTCTCCAGGGTGATAATACTAATGAAAAGACTCGAAAAAAATGCCTTGGAGTTATTGCGAGCACCGAAAACAAGAATATTAGAAAAAAGCTTCAAATCGAAGCGAAAGTGACGATTTCGGCTTGTGGGTCCCTCTCGACGCCTCCGTTGTTGATTTCTAGCGGCTTGACGAATACAAACATCGGCAAGAATTTGCATTTACACCCCGTTTCATTTGTGTGGGGGTACTTTCCTGAAATTTCCGAAGAATTTAAAGGTAAAAGCTTTGAAGGTGGTATATTAACCTCTTTCCATAAGGTGCAAAATCAAGAATCGGAAACTCAAGCTATAGTTGAAGCTGCAGCCCTCGGGCCCGCATCGTACGCTTCTTTATCCCCTTGGGTTTCGAGGCAAGCGATGAACGTGAGCATGACGAGATATTCAAGAACGGCGATTTTATTCGCGCTGTCGAGAGATCGAGGCTCGGGGGAGGTGAAAAAACACGGACGTATAAAGTACAGGCTGAGTGAGCTCGACAAGGAGAATCTTAAAGCGGGCTTGAGACGGGCTTTGAGGATTTTGATTGCGGCCGGGGCCGAAGAAGTTGGCACGTTTAGAAGCGATGGGCAGAGGATTAAGTGTAAAGGGACTAAGAATGAGGAGTTGGAAGAGTTTATAGACATGGTTAGTGCTGTTGGAGGGCCGAGGTCGAAATCCGAGTATTGGACAATTTACTGTTCTGCCCATCAGATGGGGAGTTGCAAGATGGGTGCGTATGAGGAGGATGGGGGTGTGGATGAGAATGGGGAGTGTTGGGAGGCTAAGGGTTTGTTTGTGTGTGATGGGAGTGTTCTTCCTTCGGCGATTGGTGTTAATCCGATGGTCACGATTCAATCTACGGCTTATTGCATCGCGACGAGGTTAGCCGACTCCATGACGAAGGGGTAGCTCGAGGATTATAGATAAAAATGATTCTGAGCTTCTAACTGAAAAGATATTTTTACTTTTTTGGTAAAAGTTGAGAATGCTTTTATTGGATTTTGCTAATAATCACTAAAAATATCGTGCTAGCCCTTATGTGATCATTTGAATGCATTCACACGTGTGTAAGATGATGTATTGGAATAAGTGATGCAGATTGTATTTATTTTTTTCATGCAGTGTAAGTGTGTAACATTCTATGTAGAATAAGGAAAAGATGTAGTGAATTAATGCTTGATTGTATGCTAATTGTCTCACTTCATGAAAAACACACGTAGGTTGTAGTTGTCTAAGTTCATGCTTTAAGAGTGTTATGTCGATGATAAGATGGAGTGAATTAGTGCTTGATTATATGCTAATTCTCTCACTTCATGCAATAAAACACGGAGATTTTAGATGTCTAAGTTTATGCTTTCACAACTGTTGTTTTGTTCGTGTTGTTTTCCCCTTGTTTTTGGGTGTTATTTGATGCATGTACTTATTCCGTGCTTATAACACAAGTAATAAGATGGGTGTTTGTTACTTGGTATTTAAAAAAGAAAAGAATATTCAAAGTTATGTTGATAAAGTAGGTTAGGTTGTGATATGGATTTTTTTTTTTCGGTATATTTTCAACCCAAAATGTTTGGATGAAATTCTCGAGAATTATGTTAGTGTTCGAAAAGAAATTTTGAAAAATATTCGAAAATTTTATTTGAACACTCAAGTTTAACATATTGTTGGAGAATTTTATTTGAAAACCTTGAAGTTTAAATCATGAGATGGAATGATAAATAGTTAGAGTGCTAATATATATCATGAAGTTTAAAATTTGAGGTGGACTGATAAATAATTGGGGTGCCAATACCCATGTCGTTTTCTTTTGTAAATTACTTTATTTTCGTTGATATTATTAATTTATTTATATATATATATAAAAAAAAGAACCGATGGGGTTCCAATAGATAGATCTTGTGCCGGGTCTGATCCATTTTCAAAATTTACTGATACTACGTGGGTTACGTACGGTATTGCATTAGAGCCCATTTATTTCTCTAGTTTAAAACTCAAGCCTAGACCACTAACGTGAAAACCCTACTGGGTGAACCAAACCCACATTCGAAATGTGATAAAAACAATTATACAAAAGCTTAAACGCATGCGAATAATTGTTTACATGTCACGTTGCGATAAAATTACAACACATAAGATAATGTGATAAATATAGATTTATAATTATATATTTAGCACCGATACTTTCATATTTATGACATACCACTTATATATTCATTGCAAATGACGAATATAAATATATGTATCACACATCAACATCAACATTATCATATGGTTTGTTCTTGCATTATCATATCATTTGTTGAATATAAATATATGTATCACACATCAACATCAACATTATCATATGGTTTGTTCTTGCATTATCATATCATTTGTTCATCTAATTGCATGATACATCACTTGTATATTCAAGACAAAGGAGGAATATATGCGTCACACATCACTTGTTGCGTCACTTATACATTCAACATATCATTTGCATATTCGTCTAATTGTATAATGCATCACTAAAACGCTGTTTATATATACTTGACACAAATTATTTCCAGATATTAATTTATGTATAAGAATATTGAATTCACATTTTATATGCAATCAGGTTCCAAATCAAATCTAAAAAGTAAAAACTGAAGAATTATTTAACCAAGCACATCCTCAGGAATTTGCACCCCAAACCTTGTCTAGTTTCCTATTCGGTAAGATGAAAAATAATAAAATCAACAGGCAGAAAAACCATTTATTAATGATAAAATTAAGCTCCATAATCTGATTATGGTTAGAAAACTCATTGGCAACACAAACTTTCTATATATGAAATCAAGAATGATTAAAAAACTTCTCCAAAGACCAATGGAGATCGAAAGCGTTAATCGACTCAGTTGTGCTTCTCAGATAAATCGGTATTGTATAAAAAAAATTACCCCAAAAAGAAACGTGAAAAAAGAGTGAGTGCAAGCAATTTAGACCAAAAAGTCGCAATTTGTTCAGTTTGCAATGGCTTTCACTGCCTTCTCAGCTGCATCATCCAAATCCTCCGCAGTAATCAAAGTCATGCCACTTTCCTGTAAACATTAAAAATTCAGAAGAAAATTGTGTAACTTAATTAAGCAAGCACACCAAATTTCCTGTGTTAATAAAATGTGATTGTGAACTAACCTTAAGAATTCTCTTTCCTTGGTCGACATTGGTGCCTTCGAGACGGACAATCACAGGTACTTTCAGTTGAACCTATATTTTTTTTTACCAAACATTGTTACTGCTGAACTCACGAATGAAGTGGAAAAAAAACAAAATCCAATTAATATTTTATCTTTTTACCTGTTTAGCAGCATTCACAATTCCACTGGCTATTACATCACACTTCATAATTCCTCCGAAAATGTTGACAAGAATAGCCTTCACTTTGTCGTCCGAAGTCAAGATTTTAAAAGCTTCTACCACCTGATCAGTATATATTAAACTAAAGCAATCAAAATTATGACCTTAACCCAGAATACGAAAAATTAGAGGAGGATGTCGTTTTTAGAAGATTTGACACAACTTAAGAACTCTTACAAAAAGAATGATTTAGCCTCATTTAATGTATAAAATTTCTATCACTCATTTTGAAGATATTAAAACATAAGTTTAGAAACACTAAATAAGGGTAATCTTGGAAATTTTAGCCCAAAAGTGCTTAAATAACAAAAAAAAATTAAATTAGTCGACTCGTACTAATTCTCAAAATCCAATATATATCCTCTCATCAGCATCCGGGATGATTAAGAAAAGAATTACCTGGCCTTCAGAGGCATTTCCACCAACATCGAGAAAATTGGCAGGAGTTCCTCCATGCAACTTAATAATGTCCATTGTTGCCATGGCCAATCCAGCACCATTCACCATGCAACCAATTTCTCCGTCTAAGCCAATGTAATTCAAGTCGGCTTTCGCTGCAGCAACCTGAAAATGTTTAAAAAGTACAATTAATTATAGTGAACAAACATTATTTATTAGCTTCTCTGAAAGCCTAAAATGAAATGTACCTCGCGAGGATCTTCTTGAGTCGGATCACGCAGAGTAAATATCTCTTTCTGACGGAAAGCAGCATTATCATCAAAGTTGAGTTTTGCATCAGCAGCTACCAACTGGTTATCAGAAGTCTCAGCAATGGGATTGATCTGTTATAAGATAAGAGAGCTTCAAAGTTAGATAAAATATGGAGTTTACGCAACCCGCTTCACATCATAAACCTAGAGACCGCTCAGTCATAAAAGGGATAATAATTAAGTGGCTTGGGGGTGGGGGGGTAGGGGGGATATTTTATGCTTATGAAGGGGTAAATGCAAGGCAAGATAAAATCCCTGGGGCAGTTTTGTAATTTTGAAAGTTCTTTTTTTTTTGGTAATTTTGAAGGGGTACCTTTTGTAATTAGCCGTTAATAAAAGTAAATGAAAAAAATTTCCAACAGAAATTAAATTGAGTTTTATCACCTCCAACATTGTGCAGTCGCATTTGCAGAAAAGTTCGTACAACTTTTTTACTTGTTCAATCGAAGCATTTCTATCAGCCACCTTGGGAGATAAACCATCCACTACCTTGGCAGCATCCTCATCAGTGATTCCGGTGAAAACGTCAATAGGCACCTGGCCCGGAAAAAATATTTAAAACATCAATTAATAAAACAAATTACATCCAAAAGAAACATTTCTACCACACAGATGTATCTCTGAATAATGGAAGGGAATCTAACCTTTATAATCAGCTCTGGGTGTTCCTCAGCAAGATCTTCGATACTGGTTCCTCCCTTTTTACAGGCAATAATAAGCTGCAAGATTTAGAGAACACATGGCTCAGCAGATAGATATCTTTAGTAAAAGTGTCGCACATTAGTCATGAAATATAATGTACAAAAAGAGTAGAATAGCATGGAAAGCATAAGGCCGACATGCAAATTAGTATTGTTAAAAAAAAAAGAATAAAAAAGCTAACTCTACAAGCAAGGTAGGGCCCTTAGTTTCATTTCTRTGTTGCACAATAACTGTACAAGTACATCTCTGGATGATTTTAAGAGACTGATACATACATAACCCATGCATAACCAAATAAAATAAAGCGATAGAAAAAAGTGCAACGTGTTTTTTTATAAAAATAAATGGAAATTTTGATTGCCAACATAGAGTCAATAACACGAATAGAGCCTCAATCTTAGGAACTTACAGGACCAGCAGATTTACGATCAAGAGTAATGGCAAAGTACATCTCATTAACAAGGGTTAACTTCTCAGCCAAATACACCTGTAGATAGCAATCAATAAACCTTCTATAAGCCTTTCGTATAATTAAGAAGTGAATTCAGATAGCAATCAATAATCCTTCATAAGACATCATAAGATGTCTGATTAAACAACTAATGATAATAAAACAAAATCCCAGACGTAACTTCAAATATAAGCTCAACAAAATGAATATTAATAGTAAACAACATAAATGATTGCTGAAGACATATTTTTTATGAGCTTCAGCCACAACTGTAAGCCTATGTATATTCGAATTTTTCAAACCTTGCTGACAACTCTTCCTTGAGGCCCAGTTTGCTTAGTAACAAGTATCTGCCCGAGCATTTTCCCTGAAATCACATAACTTCATATTATACTAGTTCTTTCGAAGGATAAAATTCGTGCAAGAAAAAAAAATATTCTGCCAAACTCTTGATACAAAGTTCACTTTCAAATGGTGAGCTATGACCTAAAGAGGTTCATGTTAAAATAGGTTGGCACTATTTTGTCTCACCAGCTCAACTAAAGTGATGCAGCATTATACAAAACATAAACGGTGAGAGAGATTAAAATAAATTGAAATGTGCTAAGTAGATGCAAACACATCATATGCTTCAATAATTTCCTTATAAACTGCAAATTTGTCTTTCATACTTATAAACTGCAAATTTGTCTTTCATACCAGCTATATCCTCAGCCTGCTCTGTCTTCACAATATGAACTCCACCCTGGAGACCACTCTTGAATGTTCCCAGCCCTCGACCACCAGCAAGGATTTGAGACTTCACCACCACCTTCATCACAAAAAATTGTCTCAGGAAATCAAAAACCCATGAAATTTTTGTCGATTTCACCAAAACCAACATAATTATCGAATAACAGAGTAGGAAAACTTATGTTTGCACTACCTCACTCTGGTTAGGAAATACTTCTTGCAAAGCCTTCCTAACTTCATCAACAGAACCAACTGCCACTCCTTTCGGAACGTTGATTCCATGTTTGCTCATCAACTCCGCACCCTGGTATCAATATTCAATAATCCAGATAAGTTTATTATTAGTTGTCCCAATATTTCAATGATGACCTAAATTAGTTCCAGGGATTGGGTTCATATTCCTCAATAGCCCATTCACATATCAACAATTAATCCCTAAAAACTAAAATAACGCAATTCCAATCAAAACTTAAATTCCTATACACGCTTCATCAATAATACACACACAAAAAAAAACAAACAAAAAAAAAAAAACAAAGCAAAGCAGATCACGCTTAAAACCTAAAATAAGTGTCAGAGAGTGCGTGAATGCGAGTGTAAAAGGGCGATTGCGCGGCGCGAGAGAGGTTGATACCTGATACTCGTGTATGTTGAGACGGCGGAGCTGTTGCTGCTGCCATTTTCCGGCGACGGAGAGAGAGCGACTAGCGAGTTTTCCTAACAATCCTCTCACCATTTCTTCTTATGTATTTCTTTTTTCCTTGAGATCCTGTGCCGCAAGATCGAACAGGAAATATAAGCACTCAGGAATAATAAATATTTTATGCAGTATAAACCCTAATCGGAGACCGAGAAAGCCGGAGGCGGCGGAGGCGAGAAGAGACTGACCTTCACGCCGGCGAGAAAAGCTTATACACAAAGGCGCTGTGTGAAGTTTGACCCCTATAATTTTCTACTTTCAAGCCCTTTTATTATTGGAATTTAGTACAACTCCTTTTTATTTATTTATTTATTTATTTGTTTTCATTTTAGTTTATGCAAATAACTTTTTTTTATATTATACATTTTTCTTTTTTTGGGTGATTTTTATATGATTGCTAAGATAACGAAGACTGCATTGGCTTTTGGATTTCTGAAATATAATTAGCTAAAAATCTCTCTTTTATGATTTGGTATAAAATAGTACGAAAATAAATATATGAAAGTAGTTTTGTAAAATAAAATTAAGATATAAATCGTGAGGCCTGTTATTAGGCCCGCTTTACTCATAACAAAACAGTTCTTAATAACGCAAAGGTGCAAAGGTTTAATAGATAAATAAATTTAGTCATTATTCTTATTCGATTCAGTAAATTTAACTAAAAAAGGAAAATATATTGAAACTCGTAAATACATTAAGAATCTTTTGGCCAATGATAAAATTATCTTGCAAAAACGGCTTTTAGTTGTTTTACCCTAATTACGTTTCATCTTGTAAATTCTAGGGTTCCCTGTGGCTGCAGATTATTATTATTATATATAAGTTATAACAATAAGGACTATTTACCAACAAGAAAGTTTTTACATCAGCAAGCAAAATCGAATTCAAACGATATACTAAGTTCAAGGTTCACTCTATGCAACGCCTAATGCTCGACCACTTCTCGTAAATCTCACCTGCATTCAAACGTCAAATATTAATTCAGAAATGAAAAGAGACCTAGGAGCATAGAATTAAACATTGGAATTAAAAGTAGTGAACATTTTACCATATAAAAAATGTTTTTTAGCCATTTTTAGTTGAATTGTCCATTTCACCCTTACTTTCATTTCTTAACATGTACTCCGTATGTAAAATTTTATCCTTCAAATTCAATCATATTAAAGTGAAAATGTGTGATTTTGTGGGAAGAAGGGAGTAGTACATTTATTGAATCCAAAAAAATCATTACACATTTCCGGGATTATAGAAATAATTTATGGAATCCAAAAAAAAAATCATTTATATGACCCCAAAAATGTACTAGTACTATTTTCATTTTTATTTTTAAGAAATGGGCTTAGTAATAGTAGCTCATCAAATATGCAACAGGAATGGCTAAAAAAATCAGTTTTCAAAAAAAAATAAAAATTAATGCCATATTAAGACTTGGAATTAATTCTGGAGTAAAATTGTTACCTCCATTGATGCGGCGAAGAGATAGCCGCATCGTTAATGCATGAGGGCTTTTTCGCATTATAATAAAAATGCGCAATCATCTGAACCAACTTATCTGCTGATCTAAATTCTGAAAATCATAGCAACACTTAAAATGTAAGTAGTTATAGCACAAAATATATATAAACATCAGGGGGGGGGGGGGGGGGGGCCTTACCGTTCTCTCTATAAAGTATCTTGTCTCCACGTAAGAACAAAATCTGTGGACACTCTTTAACTTTAAGTGCATACGCTAAATCCCTTTCGATGTTTATATCTATCTTGACCGTCTGCTCACGTAATAAAAATAAATCATATTAGATACAAATAGAGATTCGAACAAGAAAATAGATGTTATATCCGTACATGAGAGTTATAAAAAGGAAAGAACACAAACCCGAGGAGGCAATCGATCTTTTGCTTTCCAGTAAACCTCTGCTGCTTTTTCCAACTCTTTTAAAACCTTCCAGTTATCACTTGCCCTGAAAAACGATCAATTCCAGCAATCAGATTTCATGTCGAGCAGCTAAAAATATTTTAGGCAGCCTAATAAGACAACACATAAAACTTTAAAAGATAATAACATGAAAATTATAGTGAAGCTCGCAGATACGTAATATTTGTAATTTTAACCCAACAATTAACCGAAAAGGTAAATCGGCACTCGCCTGTTATATCTTTCGAAAACAAGAACGATCAACGGGCTCGGGTGAAAAGCAAAGCTCTCCCACTCCAGACAATTGATCTCTTTCACCAACGCGTCATCAATCTCTCCCTCCCAATCGATCTCGGCCCCATCTTCACCCACGGCATTCTTTATAGAATGCTTATCAAAATACTCAGAGGCCTTAATTCCCCAGCCGATATCCGCATCCAACGGCCAATCCGGATCCTCCTCCTCAACCAGCATCTCCTTTTCATCCTCTTCATCACTGTCACTTTCATCTGACGAGTCGTCGTCGTCATAATTACTATCATCGGCCTTTTTTTCCTTCATGATTTTTTCCATGTTTTCAAGAATCTCTGGATTTTGCTTCCCGATGGACTCGAGAGTAAGTTCGAGCGAATTGCGCACAAAATCCTCGACAGCTGCTGACTCACTCCTCCGGCCCCGCCTCGGCTTTTTAGGTATTATTGCGGGGAATGGGCTCTTTGAGTTTTTATCGCCCTCATTTTTAGGATCTTTGGAAGTGCGGGCCCGGGTTTTCCGGGTAGGGTTCGGTTTAGGGTTTTGCTCGGATTTTCTTGAATCAGCACAACAGCACGAAAGGCGGCGGTTTACAGTCCCCGGAGCTTGTATAAGAAAATTTGAAAATGAAACAGAGCTTGAAACTAAATTACATAGTCTTGTAGGAGAAAGCAATGCAAACGAAGGTTGACCAGAACCCATAGTCAATGCCGAAAGCAACATCTGTAATTATTCTCAAGAACTATGCCAAAATTAAAAAAAAAAAAAAAAAGATAATAAATGTCAGCAGAGAGAACAACATAGTACGTAGCTGATCAATCGGAGACCCAAATATCAAATCACCAGACAAAGGCCATAAAGCAAGTTTTCATGTGCACAAGTCGAAGCAAATGTTGAATATGACATTTTCAAAACAAAATGTTCAAAATAGAGATCAAGATATATAGATCATAGGCATGCATAAGATAACGAACAGTTAAATTTAACAAAAACCCAGTTCGGAAAGTCATTTAAGTTCGTTTTGACATGTGGAAGCTGAGAAGAAAAATAAAAAGTCTTCGAGTAAGCAAAACGTCGAACACCTGGCGTGCAACTAGTAATTGCTACTAAAAACGATCAACTTTTAACCCAAAACTTGGGGAACTAACGTAATTCGATCGCCATTTGTTCTCTGTGTGCATGTGTATGTGTGCGTGTGAAAGAGAGAGAGAGACACACAAAAGAGATAACGGTAGAGAGAGAGAGAGAGAAATTACTAGACGTTGGCGCTACAGGGAGAAAGTGGAGACCTTCTGGAATTTGCTCGAGTACAATTTTAAAAGTCAAAACTTTATTTTTTAAGAACTTTATTTATAGGAAAATTAATGAAAAAGAAAATTGATAAATGAACGGTGTATCGTGTCACTTATTCGAGGATTTATTATTATTATTATTATTATTATTATTATTATGTTTATTTATTTATTTATTTCCTTTATCTGCTTTACGAATAAAATGAGCAAAAGATTATGTAATTTTACGTAATTGTGAAGTTGTACTACATTCAAGTATTTTTCTTAGTTTTCTCTCCCCCTCTCTCTCTCTCTCTTTTTTTTTTAAATGTTATACTAAGAAAAATAGAAGAAGAAATACATTAATAAATAAAAAGAGATATTTTGAATATCCATATCAAGCGGTGGTCCATATATGTAGTCTAATATTGTAATTAATCGAGCTTCACGTACTAATGTATTAATCTAATCGACGAGTTGTTCCAAGGCGCAAGACAATTTGCAATTATTCCAACCATTTTACATACTTTCAATTATTGATCTCTATACGAAGTTCATAAAATTACTGAAGTAGGAGATTCATCGATCCAAAGGATATAGAGAGAGGCTAAATGTGACGTAGAAGGAATTTCACTTAGTTAATGAACTAGTTTAGTACATTTAACAGTCCACATCGTTTATTTCCTTATTGTAAAATAAAGCTGCCAAAAATTACATGTTATATTTAGTAAATGTCAGTTTACAAGTACAGTACATCTATTTCCAACTATTTTGAATAATATTCGCGATCGAGATGAGAATCGAACTCTAAAAACTTAGATTCTGGGCATATGTAATAATAATAATAATAATAATAATAATAATAAATGAGCATAATTAAAAGGAGTAGTTAAATAGGAAACGGTGGTTTGCAAGGGGAAAATTAAATAAATAATAAATATTTTAATATAAATTGAATAAATAATATATATATATATATATATATATATATATATGAGAAAAAATTTAAAATGTATGTGACGGGCGTTCTCATTTTCTAAAAATCAAAATAACAAAGTTTTACGGTAGATTTCTTTTATTTATTATTTTTATTTAAAATATATTTTATTTAAAAATTTAATTATTACATGTATTTTTCATTCGATTTGCATAAAATTTATTTAGTTTTTTTATTAACAACTACTAAATAATCACATAAAGTTATTTATATCAATGAAAGACCTTAATCTCACCCCAAGTAAAACGCCAAAACCCGTGAAACAAAAAATATCGCACACCCCAGTCAAATAAGATTTTTTGAAAGAAAAAAACACACAATGAAAAGTCCGTAAAAAAGTTCAAAACATAAATAATAACCATACATGAAATTTTTACACTACCATATTCCTCACATGAGCGATTTCAAAGACCTAGCCTTGATCGGCTTTCTCACTCTTTTCTTCCCAATATGGTTATCTCTATTATTAATCTCTTCTTCCTCCTCATACTCGTCGAAATGCGATTCGTCATCGCCCATTTCATCCTCGCGCTCCACATTTTTGCTCAAGCTACCATTGTTATTATTACTATCAGTAGCAGCAGTATTAGTATTATTGTACGCCTCGCCTCTCTTTTTGCCCCACCGCGGCCCGAAGCCCGAATAATAGTAGAATTCGTACGGGTTGGAGGATGTGGAGGCCTTCTTGGTCCGGGCCGGGCGCCGGGCTTCGGCGCTCATCTTCTCGGGTTTCTTGGCCATATAGTGATACCCGTTGCTATAGCTTTTCGCCTGCGATAGGTGGTGGTGGCACAGCGAATTACCCTTGGCCGCCTCTTTCTTGCACTGCCAGCTCTTCCCGTCCGTCTTGCAGCAAAATATAATCTTCTCCTCGGCGGGCACCGCCGGTGGTGGCGGCTGCGGCTCCTCCGCCGGAATGTCGTCGGAATATTCCCGCTGGTCTCTGTCGTTGCCATCCCAAATATCCATAGACGGGAAAAATATGTGCGTGCGTGAGATAATGTGTGTATATATGTTCTTACCCAAATGATAATAATAATAATAATATATAATGCTGATTAGAAATTCTATTAATCGAAACTACTATTGATCAGCCAACGAAAAGGGAAAAATTATGTAGAGAAATGACGGGGGCACAAACCCTAAATAGAATTATCGCGAAATGGTAATGCGGGGAAATAAGAAAATAAAAAGCCGTAAAACCGTCAATATTTAACAGACAGTGCAAAGATTTACCTCTCAGTAACTGAAAGGCGATCCCTTAAGCTGCCATTAACAGCACAGGCACCATCTCCATCGACCTGCATAGAAATTATCCGATTTCGGGAAAATAGAGCCATTCAAGCTACAATCAGACGAAAAAGAAGAAGAACAGAAAATAATCCGACTGCTCGAGGCTATATAAGCTATAAATTATGAGGATTAATAGACTTTATGCAGAACCCTAGCGGCGGGCGTGAAGAAAACCCTAGAAGAAGAAAAATAAAAAATAATAATGATAATAATAATAACAATAACGGGCAGAAAAAATGCAGAAAGTTTGGAAGGGAATAACGTGGGGGCGATAACAGATCTGTGGAGTCGGGGGGGAAAGGAGTAGGTTTTGGGGGGCATTGAACGGACCTGCGGCGGCGGCGGAGGCGGAGTTGACGGTGGCGAGAACTTCATGACGTCCCACGGGGACTGATTGAGCTGGCAGACATGGGTCTGGAGATGGGTGCCCGGCTTCAGAGACGACGTCGCATAGACCAGCGGTGAAATTTTAGCGTGCTTGCGTATTCTCATGGCGGCAAAGAGGGTTTTTTTTTTTTGTTTTTTTTTTTTCGGTTTTTTTCTTTTTGGTTGTGGGGGCGAAAATGGGAAGAGAAGGTTTTCGAGGGGGGGCCGTTGAGCACGATGAAGTAGATCCAAAATTTGCTTTTGTTTTTTCTTTATATATTGATTTTCCCTCTCTCTCTCTCTATTTATATATATATATAGGTGTGTGATGTGTGTGTGTGGTTGTGTGTATAGGCGTATTTATTTAGTATAGATATACTTTTTTCGATGAAGTATTTTTTTAATACTTGGCTGCAGAGGGCATAGCAGAGAGCTCTGGTCCCACAGCCATTTCATTTCTTCTTTCTTTCTCTCTCTCTCCCTTTTTTTGAAATATATTTTGTGTATAAATTTATTTTACACAATAATCTGGTTTTATAATAATTAAACTATTTAACGATAATTAATCGTTTTTACAATGGTGTTGGTGAGTCACGTTGTGGTTACGAGTTAGAGCACTTGTTCAGACCCAGTCAGATTCGTTCGCCCCAATCTAACCCCGAAAATAAAACCGTAAATAAAATAAAATAAAAAGGGAAAGTTTGTGATTTATTCGTGAACTAAATGTAATTTATTCTAGACGCATAAGTTTTGGAATAGGTGAAGTAACATACTGAATTATTACTACTGATTCATTTTGAGATCTTACACATGTACCAAACAAACTGTATATTTTTCAACCTAATAAAATGAGATGAATTTAATTTTGACATGAGTTTTGAATTATTCCCGATTGTCAATTATTGAGATTGTTATTGCGTATCTCACAAATCATAATAAATGGTCAGAATCAAATTTAAGAAATTTGTACAATATTATATTAGGTTCGACCTAATGTACAACAATCCGAGAGTTATTATAAGTTGTAATACGAAAATTATTGGAAAATTAGATTTTAGAATGCCACTTCTCACTTGTAGTATATTGTTAGAATTAGAATCAGATTCATAGGGAGAAATATATAAACTTAATTTTAGAGTAATAGTGTGTTTTTGTGAAGAGTTATTTATAATCTAATAGGCCGCTAGCCATTGACCACGAGCTTCATTTTCTATACGATTGAAAATGTTGATTGTGGTATTATTTAGCTAGTTAGTTAGTTAGTTATAGATATTTTTAAAACTCGTTGATTATGATATTTTAACTATTTAAAAAGTTATTATAATCACACTTGTTTGGATAAAGAAAGATAATAAATTGTCTGTTATGTATATTTTACTTAAAAATAATATTTGGAATTTTAAGGATACAAGTCCAAATTTATGAATAGGTAGGTGTTGATTTTTTATTGATTTTTTTTTTATGATTAAATATAATGGAAAAAAATATCATGTCATGTTTTTATTTCGCGTCAAAATTGCGATCCAGATTCAGATTTCCAAAAGAGCCCAAATATACCGTCAAATAATATTGGGTCCAACTCAAAAAAATTGGATCATGTATAATTATTGGGTTGGACTATGATTAGCCGCGGTCTTTCGTATGATTATTAAATGTGTTGGAGCTGGTAAAAATATTTATTTCATGAATTAAGTCGGTTAATTTAGGGCAAATCTGTCAGATGTATGAGTTGGTAAAAAAATATATATATATTTATGGGAATTTCTACAATACATCTGACTCTTTTAACCAATAAATTCATTTAAAAATATTTTTATTTATTAACATGGATGATGTGTCAAAAAGTAATTGAATTGGTATGGTAAAGTGAAGGTATCGTATAGTTTTCTTTATTTATATAGTGAACAATGTGTTTCGTGGGAAAAACCACAAAGGGTTCTTTACAACATTTATGTGCAGTGTCAAAAGAAAATTGCTTATTACTTTAAAAAAAATAAAATAAAAAATCATAATATACCATCACACACATGTACATCAATTTTATTTTATTTTATTTTCTCCATTCCACCCCCATGAACCTTTGAGAGCATCTCTAATGGGATAATGTGAATTTCTAATAACATGGTTAATACAATATTATTATTTATAAATCGTTTCCAATGGTAAATATGAATTGTGTAAAATACTTAACTACTATTGGTGGCGAGGAGAGAGAAATAAGTAAATTAATATTAATGAGTGAATAAATAAGATAAATTGTTAACTAAATAATGTATAAGCACACCATCTAGATGTAGACGATATTAAATGTACTCCAATTGACATCTTATTGGAGTGCTCTTATTCCCACAATTCACCAGAAATTCCATGGCATCTTCGAACATAATAAGACAGTATTAAAAATGATATAACATGTCCTGACTGAAAGCTAGATGGACCACCGAAATCATAAATCAGATCGTGTCATATCATTTTATGGTACAACTTTGTGACATTTTTAAAAGGCGTCAATATAAATTTTACACAACCTACTCGTTCACCAAATTCATCACATCCCAACCTCCCTCACAATGGTCAAGTTTTTTAGAATTAGTTTCATCTCCACAAACCATTTTACAAGGTGGTCATCATGGCATGAAGTCTATGTTACCTTATAAGCGCAATAGCACATCTTCACATTTCGACGTATAACGAATATAATTAGAAACCCACTCATCTGATCTATAAATTATTGATTTTGTGGGATTCATTTATTCACTTGTTGGGTTTCACCGAACTCATTCATATATCATGTCAAACTTTATTATCAATTGACATTTTCTTTTTATAATAAAAAAATGTAACTAATTCAAATTAACAATAATCAATTGACAATTATGTATATTTGAGATCCACATGGTACTTTGTTAATATCTATTATATATTTATCTTTTTTTAAAATAAATTAAACGGAATAATTGGAAAGTAAAAATTGAATCTCAAACAATGTGGTAAGTTTAGAATACAAACTTTTATCAACACTTTAAAAGGGCAGAGTGATATGGTATTTGATATATCCATGTCATACACATTGTTTTGTGTACTAAACTCCAAACAAACCTCAACTTATGCAAATAAATCCTCGTAATCTTATGATCTAATTATCCTTCAATCGCTAAAACAAGAATGTGGGGCATGCTATAGAACACGTGACTTTGATCAAAAAGATGCCCACGAAATAGTCACAACACATATCCTTTTTGCAATTCCAATAATGCTTGCAAGTTGTAATGACCTTTAATTTAAGTAGCCCTACATTCATAAATACTATTTTTACATACATAGTGAGAAGTGGGATAAATAGAAGGAAATAATATACTTTAAAATGTGGTCGACTTTTTTTTTGTTGTTGTTGTTTGTTTGTTTTCCTTTTAAATCCAAGTTTTTTCTTGGAAATTAACTATACATATAATTTCGTATTAGTGGAGAGTGCTATATTTTTGGGGGGAATAGGCCAACATGTAATCATCGAATGGGATCTTAATTCATAACATAGATGACTATCGTCCGAATAGATATTATCATATTAAAATTATGAATCATATAGTATCTAAAATTCTGAATATCATAAGTTAAAATCACAAAGAATGCTATTGCAAATATACACGTAAGAGAATGAAAATTAGGAATAGCCACCCGGATTAGATTTTTGTTTAGTAATAATTTTCGAAATCTCTAAATAATAATAAGAATCTTTGTTTATTATGCAATTTAGAATCATTTAATTTATACTGATAATATATCTTGTATTTAATGTCAAATTATATTTAAAAAGTGGTTGATAATATATTATTATATAATACACTGGAAAATTACATTTATATTATTTGGCTTCTTATTCACCACATGAGGTTTCATAATTCATAATCACCGGGTAATTATTTAAGAGCATATATAATTCTTAAGAATTGCTAAACTATTTTTAGGACCATCATCCAAATTCTATAATAAATAATTTGATGCGATAACACACAAGAGACCTCTTTAATGCATATATTTTTATTTATTCATTGGGATAGCAAAGATGGTGAGCTGGTGACAAGGACACTTGAACTTTCGTTTAGGGACTTCAATTTTCTTAAATCCAACCAAGAAAAGATACTGAAACTGGACCCTTGTGACATGTTTCCCATTTATATCCATTTTTTCTGCTTGTCTTATTTACTTTCGGCGAATAACAAACAAAATAAATTACCAAACTTCCATGTTTTTTTTCTTTCTTTTTCTTTTTAAAATTTATCAAATTATTTCATAAGTAAACAGTTATAATAAGAACCTTTTTAAGCGGCAATGAAATAAATAAATAACAATTCACTCCGTTGACCGATGTTCTTCAAATCATTTTTTATAGGTTTCAAGTTTTCAATTAAAAAAACCAATAATTTATGATATAATTTGATTCTATCATAAAATTATTACCAATATTATATTTACATTTAATTAATATAAATACAATATTTTTATTTTATTATTTAATATTAACAATCAAAAATAGATAATTTTACTCTAAATTTTACAACAAGATTCTTATTACACGCATAATTCTCGGTACTCAATATTAAATTTGAATATCAAACTTAAGAATTTCAAGTAATTTTAATCAAAATATGGGTCACGTGCTCACAAATAAAACCAAGTCCTTGCCTGCTATGGTAGGTCATAAGATTATAAACAAACTGAATTCTATTTATTTACATGACTGAAACCAAAGTTGGATATTTTTATAGAATTCTTAATTAATACAAATAAGATATTTGCTATAAACAATAAAAATCTCATAATCACGCACCATGAGAATTGAACTCGAAAATCTTAAAATGCTAATAAAGCTCACACTACAAAAAAAACAGCAAATTTACGAGGGATTTTTCGAGGGAACGGAATTCCCTCAGAAATTTCCGAGGGAAAACCGAGGAAAATAAAAATCCCTCGGTAGATTCCGAGGAAATTACATTCCCTCGGCAAATCCCTCGGAAATCAGGGCGCCAAATGTTCCCGCCATATTTACCGTACGAAAAACCGAGGGATAACCGACGGGTGGTTTTCCGAGGGAAGCAGTCCCTCGGAAAACCGAGGATATTCGATTCCCTCGGTTTTATTTATTATTTTTTAAAAAAAATTAATTAAATTTTCGAGGGAATATAGGGATAACGGATTCCCTCGGACTTATTCCGAGAGAAATTGTATTCCCTCGGAAATTTAATTAATTTTTTTAAAAAAAATTAAAAATAATTAAAATCGTAAAAATAGAAAAAAATAATAATAAATAGGATTTATTTTCGGGACGCTTAGGCGCACCCCTCCCCGTCCCGGTCGTGATTTTTTGGGTTTTGTTTCTATTTTTTACTATTTTTTGGATTTTTTTCTATTTTGTTATTTAACAAATAGGCATGGTAATTTTATATGCTTCTCCTCACCGTACGTACAAGTTTGGACTCTTCTCTCTCCTCAAAACTGCTTCTCCACCAATCAACTCAACGTAAGTTTGTATGCTTTCATTTTCGGTTCAATATTATTGCAACTATATAGGGTTAAATTATTATTATTAGTCATGTGAAAATCACAAATTGCCAAAAAAAATAAAAAACAGAATAGCATATTTTGTATATAAATAAATAAATCTTATTTTAGCCTCTTAAATTATTAAAGATCGATTTTGCTTATAATGGAAATCTAAAAAAAATCCGAAAAAATAGGAAAAGATAGTAAAAAATAGAAACAAAACTCGAGAAATTACGACCGGGGCGGGGAGGGGTTCGCCTCGGCGACCCGGAAATAAACCCTATTTTTTTTCTATTTATTTGGATTTTTTTTATTTTTCTCGTCTGATCGGGATGAAGAGTCATGATTGTCATGTATTCATGCAGAGGTTGATACCAATAGCATTTCGTGAACTGCTTCCTCCGAACGTGTGGAAGGCTCTAACCGAGTTGAGTTTGTTTTTCAAAGA
>BMAC01000055.1:711360-734161 GCA_014905375.1 Phtheirospermum japonicum | reverse complement strand
TGGTCGAAACCCCACGACACGTGAGGGCACGCACATGCTCGTTGGTATTTTAAGATCGAATTTGGGGTCAAAACAACCCCACGTGCCTAAGATGATAGGATCGGTTTCGTTTTTACGATTTTTCTATTCCTTTTATTCCGAGGGATTTTGAATTCCCTCGGAAATGTCAAAAAATAAAAAAAAATAAATTAAAATAAAATAGAAAAAAATAGGGTTTATTTCCGGGTCGCCGAGGCGCACCCCTCCCCGCCCCGGTCGTAATTTCTCGAGTTTTGTTTCTATTTTTTACTATTTTTTTGGATTTTTCGGTTTTATAATTCCATTATAAGCAAAATCGATCTTTAATAATTTAAGAGGCTAAAATAAGATTTATTTATTTATATACAAAATATGCTATTCTGTTTTTTATTTTTTTTGGCAATTTGTGATTTTCACATTACTAATAATAATAATTTAACCCTATATAGTTGCAATAATATTGAATCGAAAATGAAAGCATACAAACTTACGTTGAGTTGATTGGTGGAGAAGCAGTTTTGAGGAGAGAGAAGAGTCCAAACTTGTACGGATGGTGAGGAGAAGCATATAAAATCACCATGCCTATTTGTTAAATAACAAAATAGAAAAAAATCCAAAAAATAGTAAAAAATAGAAACAAAACTCAAAAAATCACGACCGCGACAGGGAGGGATGCGCCTAAGCGTCCCGGAAATAAATCATATTTTGTATTATTTTTTTCTATTTTTTAGATTTTAATTTTTTTAAAAAATTAATTAAATTTCGAGGGAATACAATTTCCCTCGGAATAATTCCGAGGGAATCCGTTATCCCTCGGAATTTATATTCCCTCGGAAATTTAATTAATTTTTTTAAAAAAAATAATAAATAAAACCGAGGGAATCTAATATCCCTCGGTTTTCCCGAGGGACTACTTCCCTCGGAAAACCACCCGTCGGTCATCCCTCGATTTTTCGTTCGGTAAACATGGCGGGAACATTTGGCGCCCTGATTTACGAGGGATTTTCCGAGGGAACGGAACTCCCTCGGAAAAAACCAAGGGTTTTTTATTTCCCTCGGTGTTCCCTCGGAAATTTTCGAGGGAATTTCTTTCCCTCGAAAAATTCCCTCGAAAAATTTGCCTATTTTTTTGTAGTATATGAAGCAGATAGAGCCGGGCAATTTCAGGCCCGGCCCACGGCCCGGCCCGCCGGCCCGATTTTAGGTGGGCTTGGGCCTTGAAATACCAAGGCCCAAAAAAAATCAGGCCATTTTTTGGCCCGGCCCAACAGGCCCGATTTGGCGGGGCTGGCCGACCCGGGCCCGACTTGGGCCCGCAGAAACACACTAAAAACCCTATGGTGGGCCGGGGCTTGGGCCAACGAAATCACCGGCCCGATGGAATTTCGGGCCGCCCGGCCCGGCCCGATTTTCGGCGTTGGCCCGACGGGCTCGGGCTGGGCTGGCCCGGCCCAGCCCAGCCCATTGCCAGCTCTAGAAGCAGAGACATGAGTTATGATGATTTGCATTAATATACAGGGGTGATGTTACATGCTTACCCATTATGCATGCTGCTGGAAAATGAGAATAATGAGAATTTGTATCATTCCAATTGTTTGGTGGTAGCCACGTGAAATATGATAATTTATTATTTTGGGATTGAGAGCAAGATACATGGCAAGTTTCTATCTTCATACAAGTTTCATTATATATTAAATATGTCCAAGGGGACAATTTATTATTTATCTCTCTTGCTTGTATGTGAAACAACTTGCCCGAAGATCAATATATATAAAAGGTCAGGATTCCAACTTGAAAAATTAGAAGATTTACAATAACTAGAAAATAATTTGAAAAGTTTCAAATATGGAAAGTTCATATTAAACATGGAGTCAAATGATTTATTTATTTTTTGTAGAATCGAAATTCTATACAAAGTAAAAGTAAAGAAGAGGAAGAAGAAGAAGACTGAATTCTACAAGGAATCTACCTCACAAATAAGCAGTTCTCTGAAGACGGACCCATGTCACGACCTGTGAATATACACTAATCCTTAAGAGATCGATATGCATATATATATAATAAGTCTCATTGCATTGTCACCAAGTTTTAGGCTTATGCGTATAATACTCCATATTTTGATTCATATCTTATACTTAGTTTGTTTCAAGATGCCCGTTCATATTCTAACATCTTTGAAACATTGAAACATCGGGAAGTCAAATATGACTTTAGGGTACTAGGGATTTAGTAACTTTTCAAGCCATTGAAAGAAGTTCATGAAGGATTGATCACAAGAGTAGTTAAATAGTGTGTACCTACCTTGAAAAAAGTTTGAGGTACTTCAAATTTCTAGTATGTGAACAAACTCTATATTGTTGAAAGAATACTCACAAGGAGTGACATGCTTCATCGTGCAAATAACTATGTTGTTTAATTATAGTTTGATTTCGCACTATATTTTATGTTATTACATATCATTCCTACATATTAATGCAAAATTCTCCTAACATGTGTGTTTGTTTCGCATGCTTCGTTTGACCAAAAATTTTTTATGGTGTTCCGGTTGCTTATGTGGCATTTGAGCCGAATATTTACCAAACTTAATATTTTACTTTTATTGTATCTAGCCTAATTTAGTATTTATATTATATTATATTATGCCTAATCCAATATATTTCTTTTATTTAAAGCAATATTCTCCTTTTATTCTCCCCATATAAAAATATAAATAAGTTATGTATAATTAGTACAAAAATAAAAAATTAGTTATTTTAAATGAATAATTACATATGAAATATTTTAATTCAAAAAAATTAATTATAAAAATAATTAAATAATTTTTATTTATAATAAAAATTAAAATAATTTTATTTTGGAATTTCAAATGTGCCATAGGTAAATTACGAGTTATTTGCAATAATATAAGTATGTAACTAAATATTAGTTTTGAATTCAATCTAAACATAAAAATATAAAATTATATAATAATAATTAATAAATATTGATTAGACATCGACACAATTTGACACGAGTTGAGAGTATGACATCTTTTGAAAATTTAGAAGTATGTATCTAATAATTATAAACGAATTTAATCTAAACATTAAAATATAAAATAATTTAATAATAATAATTAATAAATAGAGACTAGACACGGTTTGAGAATGTGTTGTCTTTTGAATTTTTCTAAATATATAAATAAATTATGAACGAATTTAATCTAAATATTAAAATATAAAATTATTTAATAATTACAACAATTAATAAATAAGTTACATATATACAAGATACATGTTGATAATTCATCATTTGAATTTTTTATTTTAAAATTAAAATTATTTAATTATCATGAATATATTTTATATTAATTTTTTAATAAATCTCGCCTAACATGGTCTCACAATAGTAATAATATTTATAAGGTGAAATTATTTATGATAACCGCCCACTTTCATTTGGTATCAGAGCATTGTTTCTATCATTTGTATTGACAAGAAAAAAACTGAGCGCACTACATAAGGACGACCATGAACCATAATTATGATTAATGGCATGATCTCGATTTTTTAATGTATCCAATCAATCACTCCTATCGGAAAGTATATGATACATGGGAAAAGGTACGAAGGAATCTCAATACTTTAATTCTAGCTTAATTAATAATTTCACTTAAGGGATCTGATAAATGGAATTTATTACAAATGGGTCTCTTTGAGGGTGCACAATGCAATTCGCCATTTTATTTCCTAAAGTTAAACATCTACTTAGACTACTGTTGTTGTACCACGCAAGAGGTGTGTTTTGACTATATATTTTCAAATTTCAAACTATTTTGTGAAATAAGTCAATGTATATTTAGGGAAGTTATCTAAAATATAATAATTTCATTTTCCATTCTTCGATAAGAAATAGGATTTTTTTGGTAAAGACAAATCAATTACTTTTGAATACAATATATTTGAAGTACACATCACAAAGTATAATTAAATAAATTTTCCACAATAATCACACAAAATCTATGTTAAATACAATTAAAAAATATTAATCATATATTTTCCATTTTCAACCGTATACCATAACACAAATATACAAATTCAGATAAAATTTCAAACATGTATTTTATATGTCACACAAAAATCAACCACTTTTGAAAACTCAATTTTCAGATTTCGCATAAAGCAAATAACACTAAAATTAAGTGAAAACAGCCTTTCACGTTAACTGTCTTTTTACTTTAAAAGCATCGTCAACACAAAATTATATGCAAGAAACAGTACATTAAATCTCATTAAATTACAAAACTGGCCCCACGTAGAACTCTCCATTCCCCCAAAGCCCAACACACCATATATTTTTAAATTCATTTTTTTATATTACTTTTTATCACCCAAAATCATCTGCTATATCACGCGCTATTCATTCTAAATTCCATTCTTTGGTTTTCAGTTTCTTCTCAAGGAATTTTGTGCTTAATCAAATTGTCAAGAGAAGGGAGTCTGGGGAAAAATTTGAAAAAAAGGAGATAAAGTGGAAAAAATTCGAAAGGACGAGAGGATTGTTGAAGCTTTTGTTGGGGGTTGTTTGAATTTGATCATCAGAATTTCGTTTAATTCCCCCTTTTTTTTTTCTTTTTTTTTGGTATTTGGGATTAAAAGTTATCGGAACTTTTAGTGGTGAGATGTGGACTGGTGTTGATGTGCCGTGTGTATCTAACCTCATACGTATGTGTTGTGCTTTCGAGAGCGGAAGGTGAATATTAATACATATCTACTCCATTGTTATTTATTTATTTATTTATTATTTTTTAAAGTATTTTAAGTTCGTTTTGTATGTAGTGGTTATTGCTTATTGATTTTCACGATCACTGTGTGTTGTTAATTGTTATTCTGTTTAATTGGGTGATATTTAGTGTGTTAATGGGTTTAATGCAACACTTATGGGTTTTCTGTTTCTGGTAAAGAAACTTGGATTTTGAATTGTTGTTTCAGTTTTAAGTCTAATTAATTGCAAGGTTAATTTTATCTGCTGTATTAGTATTTGAAGCTAGAAGTGAATTTGTGTGAAAATTGAACTTTAACTATTATAATTAATAACAGATCAATTCTGTAAGTTTGAGATTCTCTCGGAATGTATTTATGACTATTTTACAGGGATTGATTTGTTTTTTTCTATTTTTTATTTTCTGCTTGTTCAAGAGTTTCAAGGGGTTTGAAACAATATGAGCAATGAAAATCAGATCAGAGAACGAAGGAGGGATCGTGTGGGTGTGAGGTTGGGGAAAATAATGCAGTGCCTTTGTTCCGGGGAACATTCAAGAAGAGGCGAAATGCTCCCTTCTTCTGAATCACTCGCAACAAAGGATTATTCAGCCAGCATTTATTCGTCACAACACGGAGGAACCGAGAGGAAGCCCGACACTGGCAACATCGAAGAAGCCGAAACATCGCTGCGTGAAAGTGGTTGTTTGAATTATGAGGTTGCTTTCTATTTATCTTGATGGGTTTTCTTGTTCCTCCATCCCTTTAATATGTGTGTGTGTGTGTTCTTTCTCTTTATTTTATTTTATTTTATTTTCTCTGGTTTTTTTTAAGCATTACTTCTGAAAATGGTTGTTTGATTTATGAGGTTGCTCTCTAATAATCTTGATGGATTTTCTTGTTATCCCTTTGATGTGTGTGTGTGTGTGTGTTCTTTCTGTTTATTTTTATTTTTTAATTTTTCTCTCTTTTTTTTTTTTTTGGTATTACTTCTGAAAGCGGTTGTTTGAATTACGAGGTTGCTTTCTATTAATCTTGATAGGTTTCTTGTTTCTTCACCCTCTGATGTGTGTGTGTGTGTGTTCTTTTATTTTTAACTTTTTTTCTTATCTCTGTTTTTTTTTAGCATTACTTGCGAAAGTGGTTGTTTGAATTATGAGGTTTGCATTCTAATAATCTTCGTGACTCTTTTTTTTTTAAGTAATTGTTTTATTTGCAACTTGATGATATATTGTTTTAAATTTTTACGGCGTTGATTGTAAAACTGTACTTTTTTCCAGGAAGCGAGGGCGTTGTTAGGGAGATATGAGTACCAAAAAGGGAACGTAGAAGCAGCATTACATGTGTTCGAAGGGATCGATATAGCTGCCGTGACTCCAAAGATGAAAACCACTCTTTCTAAAATAGGAGAAACTCGTAAGAGACACTCCCATAGTTATGTGACCCCACCAATGTCAGTACATGCTGTTAGTTTGCTCTTCGAAGCAATATTTCTAAAAGCAAAATCGTTACAAGCACTTGGGAGGTATAAAGGTATCACGCATGCAAATTGATTTATTCCCCTCTTTTATTAACCGCTCGTTATTGTCAATTAAATTTGTGGAATATTCTCTAGTTTTCAATATATCTTTTTAGACTTAATTGTATGTATTTGTTTTTAGTGATTAATGAACTTTGGTTTTATATTAACTGTTGGTGTAAAATAAGTTGTTGTTAGTCCTTCTCTTTTGATGCTCATCAACTTAATATTAACTTTGAATATCTATATAATAATAAAAAAAAATCTGTAAGTTTGTGTTCAAAAGCTTAGACAATAGGCAACGTTTGGTCAGTTTGCAGATATGAAATGTAAATACAAATAATTGATTCCAATTGGCATTTTATGTTGGCTCATATGTTTCGTCCTGTGTTCATGTCCTGTATTCATGCCTGGTGGTGTTTTTATATAATTAGAATTCTCATCCTAGTTTTTGGATTTTATTTTTTAAGCAAAGCATGAGAACAAAAAATTACTTTTTAATAAGTTTATATCCCAACATTTATTAAATAATAGTCTGATTTATTTTTTTCCAGTGTCCGATTTATTTTTTCACCCAACGTAATTATTGCAGGCTATGAAGGTAAATGCTATCTAAAACCCACTTTTTAAAAACCCCAGGTTTAACATTAACTTTTAATAGCTACATAATTTGAAAAAAAAAAATCTGTAGGTTTGTGTTCAAAATCTTTCTACAATTGTGTGAACCTCTATCAGCCCTTTCCCGATTTTTTGTGTCAGTTTAGATAATATGCAATGTTTGGATAGTTTGCAGATATGAAACGTGACTTTAATTAATTAATACCAGCTGACGCATTTTCTATTGGCTCATACATTTCGTTTACCAAACCTTCTGTCTCGTGTTCATATCTGGAGTGTTTATTTATATTTTCATCTTAGTTTTTGGAATTTGTGTTAAGCAGAAGATGAAAACAAAAAATTACTTTTTAAAAGCTTATATCCCAACATATTTTTAAATAAATAATACTCTGTTTTTTTTATTCCAATCATCTTTGCAGAAGCTGCTCAATCATGCTCAGTTATTCTGGATATTGTCGAGTCTTCATTACCAGCTGGCATGCCTGAAAGCTCTATTGCCGACCCTAAATTGCAGGAGACTCTAAATAAAGCCGTCGAATCGCTTCCTGAATTATGGAAACTCGCCGACTCGTCTCGCCAAGCAATCTTATCTTACCGTCGATCTCTTCTCCATCCCTGGAACCTAGACGCACTCACTACAGCTAAAATCCAAAAAGAATTTGCCGTTTTTCTTTTATACAGTGGGACCGAAATTGTTCCCCCCGACTTGAGATCACAGATCGACACTGCGTTCGTACCTAAGAACAATATCGAGGAAGCTATTCTTCTTTTGATAATTCTTTTGAGAAAAGTCAGCCTCAAGAGAATCGAGTGGGACCCGTCGATTTTAGACCACCTAACGTACGCGTTATCGATATCTGGTGGGCTCGGTGCTTTAGCCCATCAAGTCGAAGAGCTTTTACCCGGAGTTCTCGATCGGGAAGAGAGGTATCATACTTTAGCTCTCTGTTATCACGGCGAAGGGTTTGACTCTGAAGCATTGAATTTATGGAGAAAAATGTCAAAAAATCACGGGGATTTATATTTACCGGCTTTATTATTCGTTTCGAGGATTTGTGGTGGGAAATCGGAATATTTCGAAGATGGGATTAATTTTTCGCGTAGAGCGATCGAGAAATCGCGAGGTGGATGCGATCGTTTGACGGGCGTTGCCCATTTTACGTTAGGCGTATCGTTATCGGCCAAAAGTAAGTCTGACGTGGTGGATGGTGAGAGGGTCGAAAGACAATATGAGGCGCTTAGGTCGCTGGAAATTGCTGGTAAAATGACGAAAATGGACAATCCAGTTATTGTTTACCATCTGTGTTTAGAAAATGCAGAGCAGAGAAAATTGGACACGTCGGTAAATCTTGCAAAGAGTTTGATTTTATTGGAAGGGGGGTCTAATATTAGGGGATGGGTCTTGTTGGCTCGGATATTATCGGCTAAGAAGTGTTTTACGGATGCTGAGAATATTGTGAACGTGGGTTTAGATCAGACGGGGATATGGGAACAGGGAGAGTTGTTGAGAACTAAAGGTAAGCTACAAATTGCTCAGGGTCGTGTGAAGGAGGGTATAGAGACTTATTCTCAGATTCTTGCTGTAGTTCAGGTTCAGCATAAAAGCTTTGGTTCGGGGAAGAAGGTTTGTGATGTGTTACTTAATTGTTCTGACATGCATGTTACGTGTTTTAAGATTCATTATAATTTATATTGTACATTATTTGTGATTTGATTGGTTGTTGAGGGGTTTTAATGTTTCTCGATTGGTTAATAAATGTTTGTTGGCAAGGATGTAGCCCCCCACCACCCCCACCACCCCTTTTTTTAAGGACTTTATTTTAACTCATAATTATCTTCTTCTGTTTGCCTCTGTTTCTCAAGTAATTTGATTTAGCTCGATAACGACATGGTTCTCATTGATTTATCAGAGTTTAACCTTTACACATTAAAACAATGGAGATATTGGTGTTTGAATTTGATTATGCATTATCACGATCCTTGTGCTATTAGTCCTATGTTGTCCGGATGGTTTGGCTGATTTTCATTGATTGTTACACTGCATGTTAATTTTTTCTATCCTTTGTTAGCTAGTTTATTCAAAATTGTCTTGACAGAGTTTTCCCCCCAATTGGCAACAGGAGAACAGAAACTATATAAGCAGCTTAGAGCTGGAAACATGGCATGATTTGGCTTCAATCTACATCAAATTATCACGGTGGCATGATGCTGAAATTTGTATTTCCAAATATGCGGCCATTAGTGCTCTTTCTGCTCTTAGATGGCATGCTTCTGGTATCTAATGCTTTCTTTTCATACTCCTCTCCTTTCCTTTTTTATGCCTTTTCATCTATAATTCCTTTCTCACTGCCTAATTTCTCAGTGTGTTCGAACAAAAAAAAAAAGAACAAAAAATCACCCAATTTAAGTTTCTTGCCTGGTCATTATGGATGTCTCAACAGTGTTTTCTTTTTATAGTTCGCAAGGTGTGTAATGACAATTTTGCAATTTAAAATGGTAAAAAAAATTAAAATGAAATTGTTAAAATAAGTTGGGATCTGCCAACATTTTTAAAAAACGCTTATAAGTTTCTAACATTTTGAGATCTAATAAGATCTTTTGAAAAGAGTTACCCTAATAATTTTAGAGAGCTTATAAGCTCTTAAACATGTTAAAAGATGTTTTCCAAAACTAATAAGCTTGTCAAGCACCTTCTAACCCATAAGTGTTTGAATGGTAGTTCTTTTGGAAATGAAGTACATGTTGCTTTGATCCCTTCAAGGAAAGAAGAGGTCAAAAGGTTTATGTTTGCTCAGATTAAAGCTAAGGTCCCTGGTAAAAATTGTCTGACGGGCATTTTTTACGCGTGGGCATTTTGACTTTTTTTGCAACTCTTCTCACTGTAAAGCTAGGTATATTGAAGGCATCAAAAACTAACATCTTTCAGAATTATTATCTCCTTGACATGTGTTTCTGCCTTTTGAATTGCGCCTATTGAGGGGGTGATTTGTAAAACAAATATAAATTTCGAGGAAATATCTTTCAATTTGAAAAGATAACTATTTTTTTTTTTGGGTAATAATCAAACTAAGTTTCATGGGTAGTTTTTGTAATTATCCAATATGCCGATAAAGGCTGACACACATCCTTAGGACTTTACCTGGGTTGATGTGATTATTATTAACTGAAGGGACAATTACATAACTACCCACGAGGTTTGGAGTATTTACAACAAAGAATATAAAAAATCAGCCAACTATGAAAATTAAAGTTTGGTTCCGTTTGCGTTTTGGCCCAACTGTTTATTGACTTGACAGAATTTGTCGACGTCCTCAAATATTTTGCTATTACACCCTCAACTTTTCAAGACATTACAAATAGCCCCACTTTTCATCTGGGTATTTGTAGTTTACAAAAATCGAGGGATGTAAATATAAATTGCAAGACAAAAAGTTGGTGTTATTTGTAATATTTAGAAACGTTTAGGGATGTAATTGTAAATATATTTGATGATTATTGCAGTTCTCAAAATTAGTGTTTTTTTTGGCCAAACCTCAAGGGTAATTTTTGTTAATACCCCTTACTTGAAACAAAAATTTCATCTGGGTTATAAATTGCAGGTTTGCTTCAAGAAGCTAGAAGCAATCTGAAAGAAGCAGTAAAAGCTTATACGCTTGCTCTGGAAGTCGATCCAACGCACGTCCCGAGTCTTGTCTCAAAGGCTACGATTCTAAGACGGATGGGTTGCCAATCTTCGCCTATCGCCCGAAGCTTTCTGACAGAAGCTTTAAGACTCGACAGAATGAGGGCTTGTACTTGGTATAATCTGGGTCTACTCTATAAGGATGGAGGTCATTATGTAGAAGCTGCTGAGTGTTTTCAAGCTGCTGCTTTTCTTGAAGAGACTGAGCCAATAGAGCCCTTCAGATGAATAGATCATATGCCCTTATTATTTTTTCAATGCCTTTCTACTGTTTAGCAATTAATTGTTCTAAAATCGTGGGTTTGTTGGAGAAAGAAGGGCAATAGAAGTAGAAATTTTGTTATTTCGTAATTTGTATTTTTTTCTGTTTCTTGAAATTGGCGAGGGAATTTTTGATCAATGAAAAATCACTTGGTATTGTTGTGTGTACCTATTGGCTTTTGGATGAGATTTTTTTTTTAAATTGACGGTTGTAAATTTATAATTTCCCTTATTAGTATTATTTTTTTAGAATATTATTAAATATATCAGTCAACTCCGGGTTGCCTATTTTGAAATCACTAGAGACACAAAATGAGGAAAATTTGTAGATCATACACACCAAAAGGTGTACACAAGCGAAGTAACAAAATACATATATCGGTATTATTCGGCACCAAGGGTATAAACGACAGTTCGCGAGCTATTTGCTATCCGACTCGATAGAAATTTGTTCGAACTCGTTTAATAAACGAGCAAACTCAAGGTTCATGGTATTCGCCTCGTTAGCTCGTGAGTAGGTTCGTTAGTGAGTTTTACAGTGAGTTCGTTATTAAACTCGTATAAATTAAACTAATAGTTTGATTTTAATTTTGGTTTTTATACTTGTTCATATGAATAATATAGAAATATATATAAATTTATTTGTTTACGTATTTTAGTACGTGTATTATATATTTTAAAAATATTTTATTTTATTTTTGTAATAAAGTAAAGAATAATTTAATTAATATCTTTTAAGTTCGATTAAACTCGAAAAAGCTCGTGAGCCATCGATATGTTCGATAAAAAAAGCTCGAGCTCGATAATAAACGAGTAAGCTCAAACTCTCTAAAGTTCAACTCGATTCGCCTCGTTTACAGCCCTATTCGGCAACGTTTATAATTCATAATCTGAGTTTTATACAGGAATAAAACGTACAAAACAATGAAAATATCACTCCATTTACCAAATTTGAAGAATTCGATAATAAATCGGGTTTGATACGTTAAACATTGATAAATCTTAATTATTTATATTCTTGTGATTATCTCAAGTTTAACTAACATTATTATTAATTGTTGTGAAATTATTAACTTGATTTTAGTTTTTATTTATTATAATTTTCTATCTTTGTTTATTTCATATAAATTATTTCAAGTAATTAACATAAAGTGTAAATTGTTTTATTTATAATATTACTATTTACTTATAACTTTTATATTTAAGATTATATTATATTTTTTATGAATGGGTTATTTAATCATTACATTCCTATTAGACGTGTCCAGACGGTTCGAACTGCCGGTTCACGGTTCGAACTGAAACCTCGAATCGGAACCGAACCGTGAAATCGGACGGTTTGCGGCAGTTTGCAAACCACCGGTTCACGGTTTGGTCCCGGTTCGGTTTGGCTGGTTTTCCCGATTTTTTTTTTTGGTTAAATTTTAACTCAGTCGATCGACTGAGGAGAAGTCGATCGACTGCTTCGCCCAAAATTGGCAAACATTTTGTTCTCCAGTCGATTTGGAGAGAACTAGTCGATCGACTAATTGACCAGTCGATCGACTGACCAATCTAGTCGATCGACTGGTCAAATAAAAAAAAATTTGAAGCTAAAATAAAAAAAAAAAGTATATTAGAAGAGTTTTAATAAATTGAAAAAAGAAAATTAAAAAGAAATTGGACTTGAACTATTTTCAAATATTTGAAGTTAAAATTTGAAATTTTAATTTCAAATAATTGAAGATAGTTGCCTACGTATCCCTTATCTTAGAAATCAAACTCCACGTAGTTCTTACTTACCTTACTTACCTTGGAATCGTTGCTAGATCCCGTAGTATCATAACACATCTCGCTCTCTCCATCTTCACTAAAAACATTTTTTTATTTCCGTCGATCGACGTTGACCCAATCATGCAATAACATTTGACACTTGAGATTGTAAGGTTTAAGTTTGGATCTCCGCTCGTCCAACATGTACCCCCCTTCACTAAATGCTTGTTCGACTGAAACGGTTGATACGAGAACGACCAATATCTCCCTCGCAATGATATTAACAACTGGATAAAGTGATTTCCTCGATACCCACCAATTCAAAATATCAAACTCGCTATCGATTTCATTTTCTCCCAACGTTCCATATTCAAAAGCGGTTGTTAGATAAGCTTCAAGTTCTCGATAAGGGTTAGAACCAAATGAATAACCCGAACGCCCCATTCGTGACTTTTTTTGTTTCAAAAAATCTTGAAATCCCTCAAGTTCATCGTCGCCGTTACCACTTCTACTAGGATTATCACTTTTAGTAGAAGTTTGTCGCCCGAAATTCATAGGAAGAAGACCATCAAAACTTATACTTTATTCTTTAAATATATCATATAAAGACTTTTTCACATTTTGAATAATATTTTCAACGAAAGGATATTCATACTCTTCAAACGGCAATAAAGCATCATAATAACTATTAAGATAAAATTCTAAACCACTTTTTCTATTATTAGGATCTAATAATGTAGCAACTAAAAATATACTTGGAATGTAATGAAAATACTTCAATCATTTTCGTTTCATAGAAATAACACATTCTTCCAAACGTTCATTTTTCATGCACTCCTTAAAGACGAATGCAATTTTAACACAATTTTCAACAACAAGGTGAGAAGTAGGATAATAAACATCGAAAAATAAATTAGTAGCATCATTAAACACCTTTAAAACTTTTTTCAAATAATTACACGTAGACCATTGGTTTTTATATAACATAATTCCGATTTCTTGTTGGGGAACAAACGAACACAAAACCTCTCTATACGAATATGTGTTTTTCAATAATTTATATGTAGAGTTCCAACGAGTAGGCACATCGTTTGAAAAATTTTTAGGTTCAAACTCGTTTTCCCTACGAAATTTTGCCAATTTTCGTTGCAAAGACTTATTTCTATGAATACACGTGACCGCCGCTTTAATTGGAGAAAGTTTATTTTTCAAAACATTCAAACCATCTTAAGCACACAAATTCAAAATATGGCATATGCATCTAATATGAAAAAACAAGCCACCAATAGATGGTTTACAAATACTAATAAGCTCATTAACACTCGCTGTATTAGAAGTTGCATTGTCAAATGAAATAGAAAATGTTTTTTCAACTAACCCATATTCTTGACAAGTCAAATGAATTAATTGACAAATATTATGTGCATTGTGAGGAGTTTTAAAATCTCTATATGCAAGCAAACATTTTTGTAAAGTTCATGAATTATCAACCCAATGACATGTAACACCCATGTAAGAGTTTTGTTCCCAATGATCACTCCAAACATTCGAGCAAATTGAAACTTTATTTGGTAAACTAGCAAAATCATTACATAAGTTTAACTTATATTCACCAACAACTTTTTTAATATCACGAGTAAGGGTAGAGCGTGAGACTCTCGTACTCGAGGGATTAAAAGAAAGTTGGGTGAACTTTTCATATAAATACTTTTTTAATATCACGAGTAAGGGTAGAGCGTGAGACTCTCGTACTCGAGGGATTAAAAGAAAGTTGGGTGAACTTTTCATATAAATCATTATTGGCAAAGTTAAAAGGAAGTGATCTAAAAGAAACAAATTTTGCTAATTCCTTTCTATGAGTAGCGTCGGAATATGTAAATAAAGAAGAGGAGTTCGTACTTACTTGTCCTCCTTGTAGTTGCGTTTGAGTCCTATCGATCCCTACTTTGTCGGGGTGTTTGTTGTTGAAATGGTTGTGCATATTCTCATATCCTCCTCCTTTTAGAAATTAGTAAGATGATGTACAATAGTTGCAAGTGACACGGTACCTCCTTTTTCATTCTTTGCCGTCTTCCGGAGGTGGCTCGTTTGCGGGTGGCGGGATTTCGATTTTTTGAAAATGTTTCTTGAAAATTCGGGTTTTAACTCCGTTGTTACCCGAGAACGAGTTTTTGGATTTCTTGGAGGAGGCAATTCATCCTCCTCTTCAATGGGCGGCACATCTTCACCGGCAAAGGCGGCGGCGACTCGATAAGTTCGATCAATGTCGGTATCACTCCAATCTTTGTCAATTTCGATGCGATTGGGATTGTAGTCACCGACCGAAGGAGTGTTGCCTTGTGATAAGCCGATGGGATGGACATTGGCGTCGTCATCGATTGCTATACTCTTCCCCTTATCGAAACGACGGGAACGAGAAGAACCTCCACGACTTGACAATTTTTTAGAAGTTAATATTAATACAAAAAAAATAAGAAAGAGTAGTAGTGGGCTAAAGTAGTAGGATTATAACTAGAAAGTACGAAATATATTTGGAATTATAACACTAAACTTAAATAAGTTTAGTTTAGAAGAGTTAGAAAGGCTTGGTAATAATTAAATAATCTTTGAAATCACAAAATTTGCAAAGAGGAACAATGTAAAATAGAGAGATTATAGAAGATGAGAGATTGGTGTGAGAGAAATGAGTTGGGAATGGAGAGTATTTATAGGAGTAAAAAAAAAAAAAAAAAAAAAAGACGGATAAATCGCCGGTTTTGGACCAAACCGACTGGTTTCGAGTCGAACCGGCGGTTTGAATCAACGGTCACAAGATCAAGACCGTTGATTTCAAACGGCTCGGTGGCGATTCAGTCGATCGACTGGATTTTCTTTTTTTTTTCTAACCGGCGGTTTGAACCGCCGGTTTACAGTTTGGGGCATGGAGAAATCGGAACCGCCCCGCCTTAACGGCAGTTGCTTTTCTTCCGGTTGCGGTTTGAACCGTGGTCAACGGTTTCCGCAACCGTTGACCGGCGGTTCGTCCGATTTGGCCAAACCGGTGGGCACCTCTAATTCCTATGCATATAACTAAAATTTGATATTTTAAAAGTCAAATTATATTATTCATAATTTATTCTCATCTTCAAATTTTATTTGGTATTATTTATTAAATTCTATAGGTATTTGTATGCGTCCCTAACAATGGCCCACTAGTCTAACACTAAACTGTGATATATTTTCCAAAGTCGGGTGTTCGAAGAGTCATATGTTGTAGTTTACACATAATGCAACAATAGACCAGCCGATGTATTCTTTATCCTCCAGCCCTGTTCTAGATGAACTTTTTACTTCATAATGCCACTTTTGTGACAAGCTTAACTAGCAGGATCATAACATTAATTCGAGATTTAATTAAAAAAAAACTCTCCTAATTTATAAATTATAAATTTTGTCATTCAGGCAATCTCTGTTTCATTCTTTTTAAAAAAAATTTTTTTGCTCACAGTTTCAGGTGACCTATGTTCCCCCTCTTAAAAAATATTCTACACAGTCGATGATTATTATTATATTATTAACATCATTTTAGAATGTCAGTTTTTTTAAAAAGGTTTCCTACCAACATCTTTGGAAAATATTGAAAAAACACGCTCCCAACCATTTGATCAAATAACTATTCATTGGAGTAAAAAAAGTCAGGTCGATATAAAATAAATGAGATTTATAATGCTATGGGGGGCGAGCACATTAATCCTTTTATAGTATACACTAGGAAACAATGGCCGTGCAATGCACGGCCGGGCCATCATCGAAATTCAATTACTCGCATTCCGCTCGTAATATTTGGTTTGTATTCACCCATACCTGTTAGCATGTCAATTATTATTTAAAAAATTTACAAAAAATTAAATTCATGGGACATGAGTTTTAGATTGATTCGTGCGGCCCAACCAAGTCCACCAGCCAAATTGAAAAACCCGCCATTTTTCAAAGCTCGACACTGCTACAAAAATACTATCGGCCCTATCCGTTGGCCCAAAAGGCCCAGATCAATTTGGGCCGCAAATTAAAGCACTGCGTCTCACAAGTCACAGGTGATCTCTTTCTCCAACTTAGTCTGTCGTGTAGAAATAGCACAACAACAGAGAGATGTGGAAAGACAAGAGTCCCGGACTCAAGATTCTCTGGCTATGGACCTTCGGCACTGCAGCTAGTACTACTCACTTTTCTCTCTCTCTACCTCTTCCATTCCTTCTGCTATATATATATATAATTTTTTTTTTGATTAATTTCTGTCCAACACAGTTATGGTGACCAGCGTTGTCAGGACAAGAGTGAGAGACATGGAGCAGCTCATCAATGCCCAACAAGATCCTGTCGCCGATACTATTTCCGACAACAATGACTCCTCGGAGTCTGCTCAAGTCATCCTAGAGGATAAATCATAGATCCAGCCCGGCATTGTCTCTTTTTTTATGAGATTTCACTTTTGAATACCAGGTGTTTGATAAATTGCCTGACTGGCTTCTGTATTTTTCCTCTCAAATTCGCTTTGTCTTTGTCCATTTATGTTTAAGCTCTAAATTTGCTCAACTAAGACACCCAAACATTGTGTCTCTATTATTCTCCCCATCTATTTGAACTGCGCCACTCCTTTCTTTTTATTCATGTCTTTTCAAGATTTCTAGACAATTGGTAGTTTTAGGAACACATTTCACCAAAACGCATCATAGCTTTTGAGCAATTTCAAGTTAGTCTACAATTTTTTTTAATGATAAGGATACTTGTTGGTTCTTCTAATAAGGTCACTTGATTTGATTGAGCTTGCTTGCTAGTACAATTTATCTAGGTGACATAGCTTGCATGCTTGTGTTGAGTAGAGCATGACACCGGAGAGTAGGGGTGTAAATGAACTAAACGTTCTTGTGATCGAGCTCGGTTAGAACTTGTTCATCTGCTTTCATTTTGTTAACAAACAGTAAATAAACAAAAAATTAGAGCTCATTTAATAAATAAATAAACTAGAGTTCAAACAATTTTATGTTCGTTTARTAAGAGCTTGTAAACAAATTGGTTCGTAAGTGTTRGTGAACAAACTCGATTAATAAGAAAATTGATAAGTTGAGAAGTCGAATGAATAATCAATATATCTCATAATAATGTTTCTTATTATTCTCTTATTGTTTAAAAATGAGATAATGAAAACAATAATTTAATAAAAGACAATGTGACCAAAAGGAAGGACAAAAATAAAATTAATGAACACAAAAATTATATTTTTGTCAACGTGTTCCAGTTGAATTCGAACAAAAACAATATTCAAACAGATAGTTAACGAATAGTGAAGTAGAGGTGGGGTTGTCTAATCCAAGCAACATTGCTGATTGTTTTTCCTAAATAAATTCAACAACTGAAGTAAGAAATTAGAGTGGATTGGATATTAAGGGTAGGGCTGTAAACGAGCCGAACCGAGTCGAATTTTAGAGACTTTGAGCTTGCTCGTTTATTATCGAGCTCGAGCTTTTTTAACGAATATATCGATGGCTCGCGAGTTTAATCGAGCCTAAACGAGCTCAAAAGATATTAATTATTAATTAAATTATTCTTTACTTTATTACAAAATTAAAATAAATTTTTTTTTAAAATATATAATACACCTACTAAGATACATAAATAAATTTTTATATAATATTTCACATATGAATAAGTATAAAAATTATAATTAAAATCAAGTTATTAGTTTAATTTATACGAATTTAATAACGAACTCACTCTACAACTCACTATCGAACCCGCTCACGAGCTAACGAGCCGAATACCATGAATCTTGAGTTTGCTCGTTTATTCAACGAGTCTTTTTAAACGAGTTCGAGCGAGCTTTTATCGAGTCGGGTAACGAATAGTTTATGAACTATTTAGTTCATTTACACCCCTAATTAAGGGGGAGATTGAGATTGTGTATGCTTTTATCTTGGAAAATTGGGGAATAGAAGGGAACAATGGTTAAAATTGTTTTAAAAGAATAATTAAAATTTTGAATTGTAAATAGATATGGGCAAATACTTGGGTGAGACCGGTCTCATAGAATGAGACCACTTTTTACCATATCTTTCGGTCCGACCCGACAATCCGTTCCAACCCGCTCCAACCCACAATATTAATACGAAAATAAGAATAGAATTGGACGGAAATTTTCTCATCCCCACGAACACCCTTCCCCCACTTCTCTCTCTCACACAGTAGAGACATTCTCACAACTGAAAAACCAGGCCGTGGTTTTTCTTTCTTGTAATCATCTCCTTCCTCACCATCTTTCCATCTCTCTCCCTCTCTCTCTCTAATCTAGCAATCACGATCAAAATCAAAATCAAAATCAAAATTTAAAATCCCATCGAGAATTTTATCAATCCTCTTTTTCTCCTCTCAATCCGCGTACAGACGAAAGATTTAGGGCATTTAATTTTATCGATTGCGATTCAAATAATTCTCGACAATCGCTACAAGTAAATAGTAGCGCTAAAATCTGGGGAAACGTTTACAAAGTATAACGAATCAAGCGAGGTTTATGGAGAAATGCTGTCACGTTGAGTACAAACGCCTCAAAAAAGTGCTGAAAAGTTGCAGGAGATACAGGGATATCAATAATACCTTGGACAGTAATGGAGATCAGGAAGATGCAGTGACTCGGTATTGCCATTATAACTCATGCCCCTGTGAGTAATTTTATTTATCTTTTAATTCTTTCTTGCTCTTTATATATATATATATATATATATATATATATATATATATATATATATATATATTCTGAAAAGTTTATATCTTTAGTATTGGTTTTTGAATTTAGTTTCTAGGCTTAGTTCTGAGAATTGAGATAGAGATAGGTATGTAGTTTTATGAAGATGATTATGTGTAAACTTGATGTAGATATTTCTGTTTGCCGCGCGAAAGGCAAATGGAGCGACTTTACATGTGATGAGGGGTCAGAGGAATATAATTTGAAATCGCCGCTAAAGCTCTCGACGGCCGAGCCGGTGATGGGGTTTGCTCATCTTGTAATAAATATACAGGTATTTGAGTGGCATTGTATTGACAATAATATCGAAAGTGTTTTTATTGGAATGCATTCTTTGTGTTTGTCGCTGTTTTTTGTTCTACGATGTCCTTTTTGCACACACCCGTGTTTGTTATCTGTTCATGTAGTCCAATAGTAGTAGTATGTGTGTATTTGTTGTTGAATTTCACGTGATCTCCTCTTTCTTTTGGTCATGAATTTTCTTGGGGGTTTATGATTCGGACCACGGGCTGATTCGATGATTCTTGAAACAAATGATTTTTTTTATTATTTGTTTTGATCTTGATGCCTATGTAATTGCTATTTACTAATAATGTGAGTCAGTGTTTCAGTTTGGAGAGGTATTATGGAGCATGCTTTTATRGTAGTATKACATTAACACATGTRTGGTTAGTATTTCGTGAGTGTATRGGTAGGTGAATAGGTTACAGTTTGCATCAGGTGGATAGGGGTTTCTGTGTTGTGARTTTGATTTTTCGAGAAGAGCCTTCGTCTGGGTCTTGCTGCATCTTGTCCAAATGTAGTTTAGTGTTTTGCTTGTTTTTCTTTTCAGGTCATTGCTCAAACAAACAAGATGTGTTTGCATTTGGGGTTATATTTCTCAGTTTGATATCAAAGAGAGTTTACACAGAAGAGGACGGACGAGCCGGTGCACCATTATTTGTTTACGAATGGGCCATCAGAGAATTTGAAGAAGCCAATGTCGGTGCACCATTTGTGTTACCAACTGCACGACTGCATGAAACATATTCCATGAGTTCATCAACTCCCAGAGCTCTTTTAACCTTGGCCTAGTTTAGGGAACGCCCTYCGCTCGAGAGGTCGTAGCACAATGGTCCCGTACACTTTTTGCGAATATCATAGTACTGTAATCAAATTATATACACAGAGTTAATTAGTCATGTATTTCTGGAAACTTTCTTAACAAGGTAAGAGAACAACATATCGAGTTAYCTATTTARGTTTAGACCACGYTTGCGTTTAATGATAATATTGAAAATGATGGTACAGTGTAGGTAGGCGTGACCACAAGCTGCACGATGATAATTAGTTCCTGCAAATGAAGRTTCAGTTAGGCACYACATTTGCAGAATATTTAGTTTATTCAATATATAGAGGTGCCGTTTCAATTACAGGAGATGGCAGAGATCAAGAAATATTTTAACCTGAATATTATTTTAAGAATTTGAAATGCACAATCAAGATTTAAATCGATGAAGATAAATCTGGAACATACCGAGAAATTATAAAAGTTATTTGCAAATAACACAACAAAGGAAAAGAAATGTGAAATAAGATAAAGAAAAAACATTAATATATCTTAAACTTACTAAATAGGTCTTGAAACTACTAATAAATCCAAGAATATATCAACTAAAATCTAAACATAATTTAGTAAATTAAAAATGTAAACATTGTTTAAAGTAGTTTAATATCACAAACTAAAATTTGACAAATATTTTATTGTTCTTCTTTTGAGGGAAAATTATCTTTTTATACATATTCTTACAATAATACATAGTTAAGTAACATTTTTATCTCAAATTATTTGAGTATCACAAAATATTGTTAAAGTATCACAAAATATTGTTAAAATATCACAAGTTTTTTATACCTATTTTTGATTAAAATATAGTTAAGTAATATTTTTTAAATCAAGTTGTTTAAGTATCACAGAATATTGTTAAAGTATTACAAGTTTTTATACATATTCTTACAATAAAACATAGTTAAGTAACATTTTTAACTCAAATTATTTGAGTATCACAAAACATTGTTAAAGTATCACAGAACATGTTAAAGTATCACAAAAGATTTTTAAAATACCACAAGTTTTATACCTATTTTTAATTAAAGTATAGTTAAGTAATGTTTTTAACTCAAGTTGTTCAAGTATCACAAAACATTATTAAAGTATTACAAAAGATTGTTAAAGTATTACAAGTCTTTTATACATATTTTTACAATAAGACATAGTTAAGTAACATTTTTAACTCAAGTTATTTGAGTATCACAAAACATTGTTAAAGTATCACAAAAGATTGTTAAGAAATCACAAGTTTTTTATACCTATTTTTAATTAAAATATAGTTAAGTAATATTTTTAACTCAAGTTGTTTAAGTATCACAAAATATTATTAAAGTATTACAAGTTTTTTATACATATTCTTACAATAAAACATAGTAAAGTAACATTTTTAACTCAAATTATTTGAGTATCACAGAACATTGTTAAAGTATCACAAAATATTGTTAAAGTATCACAAAACATTATTCAAAATACCACAAGTTTTTTATACCTATTTTTAATTAAAGTATAGTTAAGTAATATTTTTAACTCAAGTTATTCAAGTATCACAAAACATTGTTAAAGTATTACAAAAGATTGTTAAAGTATCACAAGTTTTTTATACATATTTTTACAATAAAACATAGTTAAGTAACATTTTTAACTCAAGTTATTTGAGTATCACAAAACATTGTTAAAGTATCACAAAACATTGTTAAAGTATCACAAAAGATTGTTAAAATATCACAAGTTTTTTTATTATTTCACAAAACATTCGTTGTTCATCATATTACAATTCTGGGTTGTATAATTGTTCTTCTTATTATTTCGCATCAATCTGCAAATTTTCAGATTTTTTCGATTTTTTTTACTATTTTTCCGGCCAATTTGAAAATTTGAAGAAATTCACCAAATATTCAAGAAAAATTGAAAAAATTCACCAAATATTCGTTGTTTATCGTATTGTAATTATGGGGTATAAGATTATTCGTCTTATTATTGCGCATCAACCTGCAAATTTTTAAATTTTTCTGATTTTTTTTACTATTTTTCCGGCCAATTTAAAAAATTAAAAAAATTCACCAAATATCCGTTGTTCATCGCATTGCAATTCCTTGGATTACACAATTATTCGTCTTATTGTTGCGCATCAACCTGCAAATTTTTTAAATTTTTCCGATCTTTTTTACTATTTTTTCCGGCTAGTTTGAAAAATTGAAAAAATTCACCAAATATTCCAGAAAAATTGAAAAAATTCACCAAATATTCGTTGTTCATCGTATTGCTATTATGGGATGTACGATTGTTCGTCTTATTGTTGGGCATCAACCTGCAAATTTTCAGATTTTTCCGATTTTTTTTACTATTT
>BMAC01000055.1:660299-701172 GCA_014905375.1 Phtheirospermum japonicum | reverse complement strand
AAAAATCCCAACCCTAACCCACCCCGCCTTGGGCGGGCTAGCCCGTTAGTCTTTTTTCCTTTTTTCATATATAAATGAAGAATTAAATAAAACTTATGTTAGACTCTCTAAAAATGAAGCACAAACTCTTCTTTTTAAAGATATGTAAAAAAATATAAAGAAATCACCAAAAGAATAAATACAATTTAATCTAATCATCCAAAATTCAAATCCATAAACAAACAACCATATTGATTAGTAGCATAATGAGCTCTGATCAGCATCCATRAAAAAAATCTATAACAAAATAATCTAAKAAGTTCATAAAGACAAAACAATCTTAAATTACTAACAAAAAAGAAAAGACAAAGAAAACTCATTCATTATTAGCCACTGCATCATCACCATAACCATCARTTTCTCCATCGTTTTCTTCTAATTCTGCACCATCACAATCTTCACTAATACTTGAAATCTCATGTGACAATACTTTATTATTTCCACTTTCTTCATCATCTACATATGATACAGAAAAACAAATTTAATTAAGTCAACAGTAAACCAAAACATCAATTTAGAAATATATTTAATATTTTATAAACTAACTTACCAATATCAAAACCATGTAACCAATTACGAGTGCAAATAAGGGCTTGAACTTTTTCAGGTAGGATGCAACTTCTATATTTTGTGAGCACACGAGCACCTATAGAAAATGARGACTCCGATGCAACAGTAGTTATAGGGATAGCCAAGACATCACGTGCCATCAATGCAACTGAGGGGAATCGATGTTGATGATTTTTCCAATAATCCAAGACATCTAAATCATCATAATATGAAAATTCAAGTTTCGGCTCCTCCAAATAGAGATCCAATTCAGATTTCCCAGCTTTTATGACAGTTTGACTCTCATAAGCTTTTATTTCCTGCATTTGTCAAAGTATATTATCACACACAAACAAACACATATATGTATATTACATAGACAAGACAAAAAAAAAGGAAAAGGAAGGAAAAAAAAACAAGTGTCAGAACACTTACATCAAAGATTCTTTTGCCTTTGTTTTTAATTCCTCCACTTTGCATTACGGACAACATGGAAGAAGAAGATAAAGGTGTAGAACTTGGAGTATTATAATTATCATAATGTTCAAAAAGCTTGTACATCTTTGTCTTCACAAGCGCCATTTTCTCTCGGCACTTTATAGGATCACTCTCAACTTTTGAATAAAAATATTCCAGCATTGAAAACTTTATCCGTGGGTCAAGAATAGCTCCAAATGCAAGCACTATGCTATATTGACTCCAATACTTMTCAYATTTTCCTTTCATTCTTATACACATGTCTCTTATCAASACATCTTCATTYTTCAAATTCTCTTGCAACACAACCTGAATTTTCCACACTTGCAAAAAGTACAAGTTCGATGTAGGATAAGAGGAACCAGAAATCAAGTTGGTCGTATCATAAAATGGCTCGAGGAATTCACATATTTTCTCACCTCTGTTCCATTCATCAGATGAAGGACAAAATGTATAATTTGTATCATTTAGTTGGAGAGAAGCAAAGGCCCTTTTATATCTAATGACACTATCTAACATCAAATATGTTGAGTTCCAACGGGTACTCACATCCAGTCTTAACCCAACACTYGAATCAATGTTACKAACGGCTTCCACACARTCCTCAAATTTCTTCTTCCTACTCTGAGAGCCTTTCACATATTTCACAGATTCRCTAATTTTCTTCAAAGCTAAARTAACCTCTTTCAAACCTTCTTGGACAATGATGTTTAGTATATGAGCAGAACAACGAATGTGAAAAAACTCACCACCACATAATAAGCTATCATGCAAAGAGAGTTGCTCTTTCAAAATATCTTGCATTTGGTCTTTCAAAATATCTTGCATGCATAGTTGCTCTTTCAAAATATCTTGCATGCAATCATTACTAGATGCATTGTCCAATGTTAAAGAGAAGACTTTTTTTTCAATCCCCCACTCTTTTAAAAATTCAAACATTTTTACGGCCAATTCAACTCCAGAGTGTGGAGGAGGCATCGAAGCAAAACAAAGTATCTTACTATTCAATTTCCAATTCTCATCAACAAAGTGTCCAGTCAGGCAAATATATCCTTCACTGGTGCATGCAGTCCATAGATCAGCAGTTAAACAAATTCTATTTTTGATATTAGCCAAAACTTGCTTAAGCTTATGTTTCTCTTTCACGTACATTTTATTAATATCAGCAACAAGTGTGTTTCTAGAAATAYAATGAACATCAGGACAAACATATTTCATCAATTTRCWAATGCCCTTATATTCAACAAATGAAAATGGTAAATCATGTTGAATAACAGCAGCAGCAAACAACTCKCGTGCAATTTTTGGGTTAACCTTTTTAGACCTAATCTTCCCATTACTATCAACAATCATTTGTCCTACATCTTGAGACCTTAATGCTATGCATGATTCCATATGACGTCTCAATGTAGAAGTTCCATACCTTTTACCCCCACATTTATATAATTTTTTGCARCCAATACATGCCGCTCTTAACACACCATCCTCGGCAACCCCTTTCTTTTCAAAAAAGTCCCAAACTTGAGAAGATTCCTTAGACGCACGTAGTCCTGGATTGCTCTTAGGATTCTTCGATTCGGTATCATCCACGTTGATACATTTTTGCAATGATAAAGGGTCCATGACCTATTTCTTAACCCTACAAATTGAATAACCAGAAAAAAAWTTGTCAACAAATAACCACTATTATTTATTTCAATTTGAAATCATGGTTCAATGATAAATAAATTACTAGCAATCATAATAAAAAAAACATATAATACTAGTTTATCAAATTGGTTTATATCTAATTCGGGTCAGTAAAGTTTCAAGTTTGTGCCTTTGTGTTGGATCAGGTAATTTGAATATATAATATGTAAGTGTATAATATATGTATATATGAATAATTTCCTAATCTAATAGCAGCAAAACTCAATTCTAACATTATTATTGTTGAATTTGATATTAACCTCCTAAACTATTCTTCAATTTTCTACCTACATGTATAGAATAATAATAAATAATATACATATGTGGCTGTGTATTCTAAGTTAGACTAATCTTTTAAACGAAAAAACCAATCCTTCAAATCTATTTATTATGGAGAAATACAAATACCCATAAATCAAATGTGAAAAGGATTAGCATTTAATTATGGGGTGGAGTCTTTGATAAATAGGTGGGCCTTCCTCTTAATGGGGACTTTCATGGCTACTGCTCCAAGATTAACCACCAACTTTTTTTCTTAATTTAATTCTTTGTTAAGTAACAGGGGAAATGTTAATTTAATTCTTTGACATATACACTTTCACATAATTAGAAACAAGAGACAGTAATTAGAAAAAACAAATACATCTTAAAAATAAATTAAAAAATAGTAAAGCATCAAGGAGAATTCAGACGCAAATTACCATTTTCACATCAAATTCATCATTTGCCCAAAAAATGAATTCACAAAAAAGGGAAAAAAAACCAATACGTTTTACATAATTAGAAACAAGAACTTTCTCAAACAAGAAACTTGATGCAAAAACAAACTAATAATGAATATCAAATTAAGAAAACTTACCAGAAACTATGACTTTGAAGACAAAATACTGCACTTTGTTCATGATATTTGGGCCGAATTTATAAGGGAGATGGATTTAGTTATTTAGAATGGTTAGGTTTAGGTTTATTTTGTTCAAGATTCGAGTTTGTTATGATTTGATTTTGGAGTGGGCGTGTTTCTCCTCTTGAGCTTAAACCTAGAATTTCTTTTAATGTGACGGGTCAACCCACCCCCGCCTTGCCCCGCCCCGCAAAAGCCCGTGGCCCAAGTGGGCTAGCCCATGTAGGTCCGCCTCTTAACGGGCCATTAAACTCTAAACCCATACCCCTACCTTGTTATTAGCGGTGCGGGCTGACCCAACGGGCCAAGCCCGTTTTGACAGCTCTAGAGGAGAGAAATTTTTTTGATTTTTTTTCGTCTGTTGAAGAAGTTTGGTAAGAGACTGGTCAGCCCTTTTTTCACTCGCCCATTTAAGAAACCAAAAAAAAAAAGAGAAAAGCAAAGAGACAGCCACGTGTCAAGCCCAGGAGCTGCTACAGTAACCTCACATTCTTCTTATATAATAGGAGGGATATTGTTTTATCGGACTATATTTGTTATTGGTCGTAAATACGTTATACCAATGTAATTTTAAAAATAAAGTTTATTTTTAGTATTTCTACATAGTATTTTATAAGAAAACAAAAACGAAATCTTTAACGGCCACATTTCTTTACTATCGAAAAAACTCTACCTTACTATATTACGAAAACTACTCCTCAGCTACTGTGATAATAAGAAATCTCGGAGCCACTCACAGATCCTTTTGCAATTAAGTTCGAGTTTAGGTGAAAGTACTTATTTTTGGGCTTTTTTTTAAATCGAAACACATAATTAATAAGAAATTATGTATTAGGAAAATTATTGGCCTTTTGCAATTAAGTTCGAGTTTAGGTGAAAGTACTTATTTTTGGGCTTTTTTTTAAATCGAAACACATAATTAATAAGCAATTAAGTATTAGGAAAATTAATGTGCCAATAAGAAATATCGGAGCCACGTCCTTTTGCAATTAAGTTCGAGTTTAGGTGAAAGTACTTAGTCTTTTGCAATTAAGTTTGAATTTAGGTGAAAGTACTTAGTTTTGGGTTTGACTTTTAATCGAAACACATAATTAATAAGAAATTATGTATCGAGATTACGTGAGTTGATTTTTGGAATTTTCAAACCTAGCGAGTTAATAACGTACTCGTTAAGATGATACACACTAGCTAACAATGTGCTCTTTGGACTTTTCAAATTTAGCGACTTGATTCACACCGTACTCTATTTCGGTACAATGATATAACTAGCTAACACTCTGCCAGGTACTACATCATAGGCACATTGGATAAATGCTCTTGTTTGTTGGCAGTTTTCTTGTTGTTTGTTGTTCTTGTTCCTATGAGCCAATGCATTTTACAAATTATCACAAATCATGTTTTAAGTACGAAGAATTCTAGTTATCTTTCAAAATACAAAAACCCGTGAAGTGTTACAGATACTTGCAAATATTGGCCTTAAAGATGCAAATTGTAAAAGAAAAATAAATATCAAGGGTATATATGTAAATTTTCAATACAACTTTAAACAAAATTGAAAGAATCACAAACCTCATCTCACAGTTTTAAATGATAAAATATTTGTGAAGAGTTAAGCAACGGAAATATAAAACGATAAAACGACACACGTATAAACTTTACTATAAGAATTATTTATTCTTATAATCGATCAAACATGGCGAAACTCTTACGTTTCAATGATTACAAATAGCAGTAATCTACTAAGTAAGTAAAAATAAACTAAATTTTTTTTAAAGAGTAGATATGATCAAAATCGGGATAACTCTTCCAAAAATTAAGACTCACAATTACAAGATTGGATATTAATAAAAACGGTAAAAATAAGGAAAAGATAATTCAAACCGCAGTATCGCAAATGCCAAAAGCATTCGCAGTCGCATCCACCAAATACGAAAATCTACAACTTGAATAAATATGCTTTCAATCCTTCAACTTTATATATGCTCTCAACTTTTCTTACTCGTAAAAAAGACCTACAAAATAAGGAAAATAGATATACACAATGACCATGTTTGGCAATTAACGGATAACTGATAGCTCATTTTATTAACTGTTAGCGGATAGCTGATTACATTAGCTGGTTTGACTAGCTGATTACATTAACTGTTTGTATATAAATGTTTGGTAAATAATTGTAAGCTGATAGCTAATTATTTGTGTAAAATGACTAAAAAAGGCATTCACACAATTTATTATTAGTTATTTCTCTTGTTAATAACATATATTTATAATATATTGAATAATTAAAATAATATTTACGAAATAAATTATCATTATTAAAGATTATTATATATAAGAATTTCTTGATTCGCAAAATTTTGAATATATTAAATTTAAATTGGATAGTTATTACTATTATTTAATTAAAAATTTAGTTATAAATATTTTTTGTATATAAATTATACACACACACGTGTTTATAATTAGTAATTTATGAACAAAATTGTCATTTCATCTCACATTTCAATCCTCTCTTTTAAAAAAGCTCCTACTTGAAGAATTTTCAAATTTAGCTTTTTGAATCCAAAAAGCTATCTCTAATCTCTATTTACCAAACAACCTAATTAGAGGATTCTATTGGTCAATCCTCTAATTTTACCTCAAACCTCTAACTTCCAAGCACCCTCAATATATTGCAAGTAATATCATTAGTAAGGAAACAAACAAAATCTTAGAGTACTGAACAATACTTCCTAGCCATATGCGAAAACTAATTTAGGAAATAAAATTACAACATAGTCTAAAACTAAATAATATACATGATAAATTACCAAAAATGATAAATATCAATCTTTTTTAAACAACTAAATCTTAGTAAGAAAGTTAAAATATTAAATGAGACAAATTAAAACAATAATTATTAAATCACATATTTAATAAATACATGACTCAACATTCTTGGCCAAAAAGTATAATATATTTTCAAAATTATAAATATTGCATTGACATTTATTTCCCTTTAACATATTGCACATTCGAACATTCGAGTACCTTGTGACACATTAATGGGTATTTGTAATTTTATAAGACATTTGAGAGTTTTTTTTGATTAGGCTAAATTTCAGGCGTAATTATGCAATTATCAATTTCTTTGTTTCACTTACAGGCGACTCTCAGGCCACCGAATACTGTGTGAGGACCGACTTATTTTTCATAGGTATTCATCCGTTATGCTTACAATGGTAATTCTGAAATCTTTTTTGGGAAATCGAACAATTTGCCTATATTGTCTGGCTATAACTACTTATCCTAAGTGGAGCTTTTCTAATTTACGAGGCTTTCGTGTAATAAAAATTGCTAGCATGTGAGTTACTTAAAATTAAAACAAGCAATAGTTTTGTATGTTCAAGTGTTTGAACATACTAGAAAAATGACCCGCGCTTCGCCGCGGGTTTTTGCGCATGGGAAATTGAACGAATGACATGTTGCAATGTTCGTACTGTTATCTAAAAACATAACTAATGTATGCTACTATGAGGGATCGGGCATTGTCAATTCACTTTTAACAAACCCCAGTAGATAGTTTATTTACATAGCATTTTCGAAAGTACGTCGTCATTAGTGTATCTTGTTCGAATACAAAAATACACATCAAGTGTGTAATGACAACAATATCCATGCACTTTAAGGACAGTATAGTAGGTAGTTCATTTACATAGCATATCCCCCATTGGATTCGTTCGAGGACCATGTTGCAGTCTAGTTATTATTATGGTAAATAAAGGAAATTTCTCATGCATATATAACATCCAAAAGTCTAATATGAAAAAATAATTCAGCCTTGATACTGTTTGTAAGCTTGATATGAATTAGAAATTAAAAACAGAACAGATGAATAAGTAGGGAAGAATTATTTGAAACAACTCAGTCGATGCACTAATGTTGACAAAGACAATTTAACAAAGATTATAAATAAAAAAATCTAAAAGAAAACAACACACTAAGAAGATGCCAATGATGAAACACGAACTCATGCAACTATCTATTTGACTCAACCAAAATAATCATACTTGAATTGATTGGATAACATAATTCTGAATTAAAGAAATAAAATAGAAGGAATGAAGGAAAGAAAAATCGGTAGCATATTCATGGACACGGCATTGATCTCCTTTCTTTTATTTTTTAGCTTGTTATTGGACATTTGTGAAATTGCAAAATGCAAACCATTATACTAAGTTGATTTGATCAATAACACTCATTGAGTATCAATTATATTTTTGGATTATAAAACCAAACTAATAAGCGACAATCAAACCAAAAAAAAAAAAGATCGTAGAAAGACACTAAGTACATTTATTTTTATCGAAACTGGGATCAGATTTTATAAATATAAATCATAAACATTGCTCTTTTCACAATCTTAAGAACACAATAATAAAAGCTTAATGATAAATATATCTAAAACCCGACTGATAAAAACACACAAAAAGAGGCTTATATAATTGTTCGTAATATGAATATATTCTTTAACTCTGATAAAGTGAAGTAAGACCAATGTGAAATCCAATTAAGAGAGTTGATAAGTGATGTATAAAAAAAAAACTCACAATATTAACTTTGTAGCTGAACCTGTTCATTGGTCCGACTACCTCTTGCTCATCCAATTCTTGCAAAGTATAAAAATTGTTATCTCTAGTTCCACTAGCTCTAAGTCTTGCTCATATTGTTCACCTTCAATCAATGAAATGGATAAATATAGTAGGTGCATTATCCAACGTGCCATATAAAATCAATGCAAATTTAATTACCAAAAAGGGGATGAATGTGAATCCATCCACTTTGGAAAGGAAAAAAGGAGATAAAAAAATTCAATCACATATATAACGAAAAACATAAGAGCTAAAAAAAATAATAAACAAAAAATTGCAATTTAATTCAGTCAGCAAGAGGATATAACCAATAAAAAAGGAATAAAAAAAGACAATGAAGATTACCTGGCACAAATCAATCAATCCATCAAGCTAAACAGAAATTCAATTTAATCAATGAAAAGTTTTGGAAAAAAAAGTACAGAAAGTGATAAATAAAAGAGAGAAAATATTTGTAGAAATGATGGGCCGACTAATTTCTCCCTGAATAACACCCACCCACCCCCTCCAAAAAAATAAGGAATTTAAAAATGCATTGCAACCCACGTAAACGGCCCCAAAAAATGTAATAAATAAACATAAGTAGACAAAATATTTAAAGGAAGAAGAAGCACAATACAGTCAAACACACACACAAAACAAAAAAATAAAACAAAACAAAATAAAGGAAGAAGAAGAACCAAAAAATTACCCGGAATGATTAATGATTCCACCAACCTAGAAAAAATCAAAAATATAATTTAATCAGAGAAATAAAAAAGGAAATAAATTGGAAAATAAACTGAGACAAATAAGCATGCGAACTGTTCGATTTGCACCGCCCCAAATCTACATTTCTTTTCTGCGGAAGGAATGATTTGGGACAAAACATTAATACAAATTTGCAGTAACAAATTTTGTAGCCGAGATTTGAGGTCACCTGATTTTATCTGTGAAAGGAATGATTTGAGTGTGTAATCTTGCAGTCGAAATTTGACAGGAGGAATCTGGGCAGATTATGGCAGCCGAAATATGTTACCAGTCCACAGGTTCCTATGAAGATGCGAAATGATAAACTCGATTTCAGTCCAATCATGACATCGCTGGTCATAACCAATGTTCTGACTACCGGCGACGTGGCATCGAACCATCAACGGCAGAAAAAAAACATAAATTTAATAAGCTAAATTTTAAAAACCTCAGAGACCCGTTTAAAATCACGCACACAGCGGCACGGAGTAAATCACGCTATCCCGACTAGGGCTGCAAACGAACCGAGTCGAGTCGAGCATTCACGATTTCGAGCCAGGATTGACTGTTTTTTATTTGTGCTCGAGCTCGAAAGATTGCTGCTCGAGCTCGGCTCGACAAGGAAATGAGCATGCTCGAGCTCGGCTCGAGATCGACTCGACAATGCTCGGCTCGACAAAAGCTCGAGCTCGGCTCGAGTTTTTTAGTTTTAAATCTAATAAAATTACGGTATTTTTGTAATTAATACTATTAAATAGGGGTATTTTAGTTAATTCACACATAATCGAGCAGCTCGTCGAGCTCGCGATCTTATTAGTGACGTGCTCGAGCTCGACTCGTTTGTGAGCTCGAGCTGCTCGAGCTCGACTCGAGCTCGAGTTTGACTGAACTCGAGCCGAGCTTTGACTCGAGCGCTCGTGAGCCGCTCGACTCGTTTGCAGCCCTAATCCCGACCGATGAATTTTTTCTTTTTTTTGCACATAGACAGACAAAATTGGCATCGGCGGATGGTTAGGTATAACAACGCCACAAAACGCTGCGTTTTAAGAGTGTCATACGACACTTCCTATACTTTGGGAATTCTTCCTCATCGGTATTGATTCTGACTTCTCACAGCAAGAAATAGTGGGAAAAAAACATGATTTTGGAGATAAAAATTGCAAAAAAAAAAAACAAAAAAAGACGGTAAGTAGTGTGAGGAGAATACATATGAATCGCGGCAGCGGCGAAAGGAAGAACCGGTAAAGATAGACGATCTAAGTAGCGAGCAGCACAAAGACTATGACTTATCTCCCTACCTTCAATAAAGAAACATAAAAAAAATTAATTTATCAAAAAATACGGAAATAAATATTCAAAGATAAGGTGGGTAATCAATGTTTGTAATAAAAATATAAATAATTAAGATTGTATACCTCAATCAGTTTTCAGTTACATCAAAGACTGCAAGCGGGCTGGTGGCCCGGCCCATCCTCACCGGTTACTACAAAAGCGACCATTTCAAGAACCAGCCCTACAACCCGTACAACATCAACATAAGCAAGGACGAAGCGATTCTCTGCCGCAACTCATACCAGATTTTCGCCTCAGGCCTCCTCCAGTGCTTCAAGATTTTCTACTTCATCTAATATATGAAGCCAAAAAATGGCAAAACACTCAGCATCATCCAGATTAATCATTCTCGAGTATTTGCATCACACTGCATTAAAATCATCATCTTCTATCACTGCCATTGTGAAACTGATCGCCCATATTATTTTTCCTCTTTAAATTCCATATACTTATAAAATATAAAAGAATAAAATTAAACCACAGCTTCCAATCACATGTTCTTCTCAAGAAAATGTAGATTTCATTTCCATGATTTCAGAATTTTCAAACCGTAAATTAAATGGGAAAAAACTTAACTATGTCAAACCCTAAATCTGAAATCAAAAATACCCGAGGACTTGCCTAGTCGAAAACCCAAAAGTGATTTTCCCCCTCATGTCAAAAGTTGTCTCCCCCTAAAAATCAAAGATGCCACCGGATAAAAGTTCAAGAGACAATAGAAAGTAAATAAAATAAAATACTCAGGAAATCATCAAAATACCTGAGTAATTGTAAATTTAAAGATGATTGTTTTTGTAAAAAATCAAACCCTATAAATTACAAAAACCCATGAACCTTTAGATCTGAAAAGTTTTAGAGGTTTTTATGAAAAAAAAAATCAGGAAAAAATGAAAGATAGGCCAGAAAGATCTTACCAATATGTTAACATGCAGTATATAACATAGAGAAAAGATCTGATGAAAATCGAAAAGAAAGCTTCACCTAACCTCTATAAATCTGCAAAAAAGAAAGAAAACACAGAGAGAAGATGAGAAGTAGTGGAAGCTCTTCCAAAAAAAAGAAGAAAAATAGAAGAGAGAGGAAAAGGAGAAGAAAATAAAAACGCAGAAATCGGAGGAAAAAAAATTGAAAAGAGAGGAAAAGAAGAAGAAAATAAGAACGGAGAAATAGAAAGTGACAGGAAAAGTCGGAGTCGAGAAAATTTGAGAAGCCCAAGACAATTTGCTGTACAGAAAAATCGAGAAACCCAAACATATACCCAATATATGTTTTTTTTAGAAATAATATATATATTATTATAAATTATAAATAATAAAGAATAAGGAATAAATATGGCCAATCATTTGAAGCCACATGTCGGCCAGGGAGACTATGCCAACCAACTTTATATTAGAAAGATTAATTTCTGCTAAAAACTCTTGCAGTGTGGCTCTGGGAGATCAATTGCTCAATTTCGGAAAAATGATATTCGACTGGTTATGATGCTTCTTGTTCCCACCATATTAGCTACAATGTGTCCAGGATGTTAATGGATTAACTTGAGGAGCAACTGAAACACTTATTTCATTCGTTAGTGAGCAAGGAAATAAAGATATCCTATTTTTATTTTCTTAAAAATATTTGAACTAAATGGTATACTAATATTATGGTGTTTAGACGGTTCTTCTATAGAATCAGACGGAGCTCCATTATGGAGCCCTATAAATTAGGGGTGAGCAGAAATACTGGGTACCTGGTCCTGGATCCAGAACTGCTTAGGACCCGCCGGGTCCAGTCCCGAAACCGGACCCGTTGGTACCGGTTCTGGTTCCAAATTCTTGGAACCGGTTGTAACCGGTTCTGGTTCTGGGTCCATACTTTCGAGACCCGGTACCCGCTGGGTACCCGGTGGGACCGATTTCGGGATTGGGTACCTGGTACCAAATCTTTAATATTTAATATATTTAAGTGTATTTTGAGGATTTTCTATATATTTTGTTGATTTGTGATCTCTTATTATGAATAAGTTTGAATACTTTGTATTGATGAATGTTGTGAATTTGTTATTATATTATGTATTTGTAGATTTATTTTCATGAAATTTGGTATTATAATATTATATAATTGATTTAGTAGGAAACTAAATTTTTTTCTATATTGTAGACTTACTTTTGGTAAATAAGAGGAAGCTAATACTGATGTATTGTGCACTTTATTTTAGATAATACCACAATATAGTAGGGTGTTAATGACATGTAGTATACATAGTTTAGCAAATTTATTATTATAAATTTAAAAAAAGAAAAAACTCAAATAAAGACCGGGTACCCAGTTTCGGAACCGGTACCCACCGGGTCCGGGACCGGTTCCAAAAACTTTGGACCCGGCTAGTACCGGTTCCGGGATCGGTTCTTTTTTCTTGAACCCGATTCCAACCGGTTCCGATTCCAAGAAAAATGGCCGGGTACCCGGTTCCGCTCACCCCTACTATAAATGATATGGCATTCATCTTCGCCCTTAATTATTTTTTTCTTTTTATTTTTCCTTTCTTTTTTATAAATGCATGGTGGGATGAATGTCATGTGTTATATAGGGCTCCATTACGAAGCCCTATCTGGTTCTATAGAAAAATTCGTGTTTAGATCGATGATAAATGCGATTGATATTTTTAATTTCTTTGATTATGGATAATGATATTTCTTTTGTTAATATTGATAGCTATATCTATATCTATCTATATCTATATCTATATCTATCTCTCTCTCTCTAAATATATATATATATATATATATATATATATATATATATATGTGTGTGTGTGTGTGTGTGTGTGTGTGCGCGCGCGCGCGCGCGTGCGCGCGAGTGTGTAATAGAATAGATACCGTAATTAGTTGTTTATTACTTATTTTTATTAGTCATTTTCTTAACAAGAGAAAATTCAAATAATTTTTAGATTTTTTATAATAATTATTAGTATTTATAAAAAAATTATCATAATAATATTTAGGACTTTTTTCTAAATAATAATAATAATATATTTTATTGTGTTACTTTGAACATTTAAACCAACAATTTCTAACTATATCGGATACCATACTAAAGAAGACTAAGGTGACTTTATTTAATACGATTGAAGAAAGCCTTCTGCGTCGAATGAAATTAACATTATCACATCAAAGTTGGTAAAAAATCAAATCATTCCCAAAAGAAAAGCAGGAAAGCCGCCTCTAAAAATAAATCTTGCTAATCACAGTAATCACGATAGCGTTAATTCTTTATTAAATTTCTATTTATATTAAATATTAATTTTAATCTTAATTATATTGTTAACTTATGTGCATACTATAACACAATTCAAATGAACATGATTGCAGAAAATGATTCTTTATTTAATATTATCTTATTGACTATTAACATGGTTATGTATCAAAAATAATTTGACCATTTTTTTTAATTAAGGTATAAGAAATATGCAATACAATATAATTTAATATTTATTTTATTGACTATAAATATATTATTTATCAAATATTATTACAATTAAGTATTTTTTATTTAAATTAATCTCATAAAATAATGTATTTTGTTACTATATTAGAAATCAAAAACCCAGGATCAAATGTAATAAACAATGTGGCATCAACTATAATAGATTTGGAAAAAATCCAACCAATTCCAAAACCAAGAAGAGGAAGGTCGTCTCTGAAATCAAATGTTGCTAAACACGATAATCATGAAAGTATTCATGTCATAATTAATTTATATTTTAAATTAAATCAATTTTTATTTTAATTATATAGCATATTGGTTTTTAAATTATAAATAGTTGATTTTTTTATAAATTTTAGTTATCGTTAATATTTTTTAATACATAAGTTAACTACCGTAATTTTAGATTTCGAACAAATTGATAATTATAAATTTATTCACACTGCAAGTCGAAAACATTATAGTTCCGCAATCCCAGTTGAGCTTGGTTGGTGAAAATACTTCCGCATCTTATTCATCTAATAGAATAATGACAAGTGCAATAGATTTGGAGAGTGCTAAACCACTTCCTATACCGCCACGAAGAGAAAAGACCAAGAAGACAAACTTTCATAATAATGGTATGTTCTTATGAACATTAATTTCGATACTAAGTCAAATTTCATATTATTTGACAATTAAATTATACATATAAAACATATTTATTTAATTTTGTACTTGTAATATTAAGTTATTTATGATAATTATATTATAATGATTTAATTATATTATATTACAGGGACCTTGGCAATCCTTCCTTCAAATGTAAATATTGTTTAGCATATTTTTGGTATGGAGAGAGATTAAACCCGCGTGGAAATACCTCTTCTTCAATATACTTAGGATGTTGTGACAAAGGAAAATCAAGTTGCCAGAATTTAAGAAGCCACCGTAACTTCTCTATGATCTAATTTTCAGCTTAAGTGATAAAAACCGACACTATTTGGTAAATATTAGGTCATACAACATGTTTTGTTTCACTTCTACGTGTGGTAATATTGATTCGAGTATGAATACGGGGAACTTCCCACCAATATTTAAAATCCACAGCCAGAATTATCATTTAACCAGAAGTCTTTTTCCAGAGCAAGGTTCTATTCGAAAATTGCCATAACTATATATATATATATATATATGATACTGAAAATAAAGTTCAGAATCAAATTAATTTGGTTAGGTATACATTTACGTTGTACATCCTAATAACTTCAACTTCATTGGAGTATTTATATTTTATTTAGTATTCTTATATATATGCTCACTATGCAAAGAAAATAATGAAAATAACTCTCTTCACACCGAAGTTGTATTAGACCTGCAATCCATGCTAAATAATGAAGATAATTTAGTCAAGTCTTTTAGAATGGCCAAACAAAAGTTTGGAGAGGAAGGTGTTGATGAAGTGAAATTGCGTCTACTTGGGAGAAGAGGCAAAGATGGAAGAACGCATAATCTAGCAGAAGTAGACAAACTTGCTCGAATATTGGCGATCTTGATTCTCAAAGTGGTAACAAGAATATTATAGTAGAAAAGAGATCTGGTAAATTGAAATGTATCAACGAGTTATATTCTTCGTACATTACTCTACAATATCCATTGTTATTTTCTTACGAGGAAGACAACTATATGAAGACATATCTTTTGTTGAACATCAAGAACCTAAAGACAAGGGTAGACAATATGTGAGCTAGAGGGAGTTCTTTTCTCATCTATTACATGAAAGAGAGACTGAGGTACCCATTATATTATATAGTCAACGACTCACACATCAATTCATAGTTGATGGAAACAATGGCTGAATCCTCAAGACTATGATACGTCGGAAAATACCAAAAAGAATTGCGAAGCGAGATGTATAGTGGGATTGTTGATGTAGTGTTACAAGGAGAAATAAATAGTTGAAATGTTGGTACTCGTGTTTCTTGCCCGCAACATTTACTTGTGGTTCTCGTTTATGATTCATAATTACCAAGATACTATGAAAATTTCTTGGTGAGCAGGTTATCCTGATTTATTTATTACATTCACGTGCAATCCTAAATGTTCGGAGATTGTTCACTTTGTTGATAAAAAGAATCTAAAACCAAAACACATACCTTATATAATTTTTAAGATTTTCAAAACCAGGTTAGATGATTTGATAAGAGATTTACGTGATAATGAAATTATTGCAAAAATTATTTCAGGTTAGTATAAGGAAATTTTATGTTTTCATTTTATTTAATCTAAGAGTAATAAGTTATTGATATTTGTTTGTATTTTATAATTTTTTAGTTATTTGTACCATTGAATTCTAAAGAGACAACTATAGTAGCTGAACCTAATAAGTGTATCGGCAATAGTTCTGAAAAAGTATCTAAAAATATCAAATTTAGATATTTGTACCCTGTCGAAGTAAGGAACCATGGCATATATGTTTGGAATAAATTCTATTTTGAGAGAGTTGAAAAAGTACTATCTCGTTGAAAGGTTCTATACATCTTCCCTTTCTCAACGCCAACAAGCGTCTATTATTGAACTGACCCGATAGTACCCATTTTAGGAATGTCCAGTGCCAAAGTCTAGTATCATCTCTTAATTACTTGATCAAGACGGTGCAATCGATTGAAGACCGGGCACTTAATGTCTGGATTGAGATCGCGATTAAGCTCCAAGTCATGTAGGTTCACGAGAACCCTTGACCCGCAACAGATAGAGAAGGATTTATTCAATGCACCGAGTTTTGGCATAGCAGTTATATTCGATGCGTATATACTTCTTTTTCTATCAATGTAAGACAAATACCCAAGTGCTGGTGCTATTGATGAGATCATTTCAGTTGAGTTCCTGATGAATATGAAGATCAAAATATTATTCTGCTGTATCGGAGTTGATGATTCATAGATCATGTGGTCATTTACAAAAATCTTCTCCTTGCATGATTGATGAATATTTTACAAAATATTTTCCAAAGAGATTTATTGATACCACTGCCGTCAATAACGATGGTTACTAAGTATATAGATGTAGAAATTTTAGAAGAACCATTACAAAGCATGGTGTTCAGTTAGGTAACTGGTGGGTCGTTCCACATAATCATTATCTATTTCTAAAATATGGAGCTCATTTGAATATTGAATGGTGTAACCAATCTAAATCCAAGTATTTGTTCAAATATGTCACCAAAGGTAACGACAGGGTCACCACAATATTTTATCAGAACAAGGAAAGGGATTCAGAGGAGAAAAGATTGATGATATCTACATGTATTATGATTACCGTTACGTTACTCCATGTGCTGTGGTATAAAGAGTATTAGTTTATGAAATCATGTATATAACTCCACCTGTCATGAGATTGAGTTTTCATATTCAAAGAGACCATAATATATTATATAATGATAATGACCAGCTTCACGAGGTAATGCAACGCAAATCAAAACGTCATAGCATGTTTTTAGGCTGGTTCGAAGCGCATAAAAAATATCCAGAAGCACGGAGTTTTACTTATGTTGAGTTTTCACAAAGTTTTTTTTAGAACTCAACAACAAAAAATGGACATTTAGACAACTAGGTTTGTTCTAATTAGTACGAATTTGCTATGTCCCACCAGGATTTGGTGATAAATATATTCCTAGGTGCCTACTCAATGTAATTCGAAGAGCCCCAATATCACGATAATATAAAAAAGTGATGGCACACAATACGATACATATCACAATGCATTCTATTCTCTGGAGTTCTTGTTAGATAATAAAGAATATATTGATGGTATATCAGAAGTAAGTAATTGAGGATCAACACATTTCATGAGTTCTTTATTCACAACATTACTTGCATCAAGATTTTTAGCACAACGTCTGGGAGAAAAGTTAGGAAGATTTGTTAGATGACATTCTATAAAATCAACGAAAGTTAATAAAATCCAAAGGTAGCAATTATTGACATTTGATTTTATTCTTTATAAATTATTTTTAATTTTTATTATCAATATTTTTATGCCATTTTTAATGTTTTTTTTTTTTTTTTTTTTTTGTAGATTTACAAATGAGTGATGCTTAAATTCATAACCTTACTTCACCCGAAGTTGACAATTTATTGTAGAGTATGTGAAAGAGTTAAATGATTTTTCTCCCATGCCAATTCCAAAGGTCGTCGGTTTCAGTATGTATCAAAATAGATTTATTGCTGAAAAATTGGAGTATGACCGTGAGGCACTCATCGAAGAGTATGGTAAATAGGCTAATAATTTGAACGTTGATCAACGTCACGTTTATGATAAAGTCATGGATACAGTACATTCGAACAAGGATGATTTATTCTTCATCTATGAATACAGAGAGATCTGTAAAATATTTGTTTGGATTTATGCGACCGTTAGATCTAATAGTGGAATTATTCTAAATGTAGCATCTAGCGGCATAACTTCCTTTTAATCCCCACCAAGATTCATCATGTTCGACCTTTACTAGAACTCCACTTGCAGAATTAATAGAGTGTGCGTAACTCATTATTTGGGATGAAACTCTGATGATGCATAAACATTGTTTCGAAGCTCTTGACAAAACATTAAAATACGTGATGGGATCGCAAAATAATTCTAACAGACAACTTTCATTTGGAGGCAAAAAATTAGTTCTTGGTGGAGATTTTCGTCAAATTTTGCCGGTTATTCCAAAAGACACTAGACCAGACAGTTCACACAACGGTCAATTCTTCATATTTGTGGACTTATTGCACATTTTTGAGTATGACCAAGAACATGAGGCTGCAAAATTTCAATTTAGATCTCAATTGTGTTGAACTAAAAAAAAACTTGTCGCCTGTAATAGTATAAGAGATGGAACAGTTGGAGGATCAAACGTTGGTGTAGTTCAAATTGTAACCCAGATGATTTATTATTAAAAGATGTTGGTGACCATGTTGCGTCAATTGTGGCAACACATATCCACAATTTGGAAAAACTTCTAAATGCTCCCTTATTTGGAGGGACGTACTATTCTTGCTCCAACACTTGATTTTGTCAATTTGATTAATGAATATATGACGTCATTGAATGATGGTGAATGTAAAGTATATCTGAGCTCTGATAGTACGTGCAAATCTGATTCAAACATTGACATATTGGAGGACGTCCACTCACTGGAGTTTTTAAACACCATCAAATGTTTTGGATTGGCGAACCATGAGCTCAAACTGAAAAATTGAAACTCCAATTATGTTGTTGAGAAATATCGATCATTCCCTTGTTGATCATGTTGTACAGGCTAAGACTTTTCAATGATGCAATGCAGGTGAGTTGGTGTTGATACCTAGAATAACTGTCATGCCATCTGATTCGAGGTTGCCTTTCAAGTTTTGACGACAAATTTTTTTTGAGATCATGTCATATGCCATGACGATCAACAAAAGTCAATGACAGTCTCTCTCTCAAGTTCCACTTTTCTGACAGAAGACGATTTTTAGTCATGACCAATTGTACGTTGCTATATCAAGAGTCACTAATCGTAGGGGTTTAAAAATATTGACGTCAATGATAACAAAACTACGAATATTGTGTATAAGAATTTTTTTTTTATAATTTGTAAAATATATTGCGTCTAATAACAATCTTTTTATAGGAAATGACTACGGTACCTTCACGGTACCATACCCTCACCCCCTCCTGCATTTACAAGCGTTGATTTCTTTATATTAAAAACCTAAATTTATATTCTCATTCATCTGATGGTTCCTATTGATTGAGAAATGATGCCGTGAAGGCACCACAGAAGTTCCCCTTTTTATAAACCAGGTTATACAATTTCAAATACTATTCAATCATTAATTAATAATTTTATATATATATATATATATATATATATATATATATATATATATATATATATATATATATATATATATATATATATAAAAGTATAATAACTTAATTAAATATTTTAATTCGTTCAACCCAATTATTTTTATTTAAAATAAGAATAAAATAAAAAATTACCGTGCAACACACGGGTATAATACTAGTTAAATTTGTAAATATCTTGCTTTTATTGAGTTTTGGTGTATCTATTGGTTAACTAAATTTGGTGTATTTGTTAATTAATTAAATGTTGGCACTGCTTTCATTTCACACGCGCGCGCGTACACACACATATATATATATAACTATTTTTTAAAACGAATGTGTAAACCTGTTCTAAATAGTATAATTTGTAGAATGGATTTACGTAAAGACGTTATAGAAATCAAACTTCACACTACGTAAAATACTTGCAATATGCAAAATTCTCGTCTCTCTCTCAAATTTCTCTTCCTCTGAAATTATCTTCTTCTCCAAGCAATTCCCCAATTTCTATCAATTTCCATATCCTATCTTTACTTCCAACAATTAATTAATACAAAAAATTACAAAAATAGCTTCCAACAATTAATTAATACAAAAATTGACAAAAATAGCAAGATCATACCAATTAGATTTTAATAACAGCTATTTTATATATAATAGAACCCCGGGCAGTCTCATATTATGAGAATCTTACCCGTCATTTGACCCACCCAAACCCATTTTATCCATTCCAACATTACTACCCACTCAAATGAGTGGGTAGGTTAAGTTTTTTTTCCCCTTTCAAAAATCTAGATTAATAGAATTTGTGATGATAGATTGATATAATTAGATTAAAATAAATTTGAAACGGAAATAATCAAATAAATAAATTATGGAAATATAAGTTAAACATTAATTCGCAAGATAATAATCGTATATAAGCTAGAAATTATTAACCATGCTAATCTGAAAAAATAAATACATAAACACTTTAGTATTTCTAATTAATGTTTTCTAAAAGAACCGCCAAACAATAGCGTGTAAACAACATTCACCACCCTACACTCAAGTTATCAATGCTCTAATGTGATAATAGCATACATGCAAAACTGGTTACATGAGATCATGCGATTATTAGGTTGATCCACAATTTCTTACACAATATACAAAGCACTTTCAATTAGTTCAAACTATCAAAATCCTGCAGAAAAGGCTTATCTTGGTGCTCCACAGGTTTAAAACGGAAACCTCTCAACGTTCAATTTTTCAAGTGTGACGACATTTCTGCACTGTAGAGAGAGCACTTTGCCTTAGTATATTATCAACTTAGCCCTTCGTAAATGTTTTTCTGTTTTAACTATTATTGGAGAAACTATAGAGATGATTCGTGTGTGCATGAAATAATTACAAAAACTACCCCTGAGGTTTAGCTCATCTCACAAATATTAGGCTAAATGAGGCAGTTTTTGTAATACATCATTTATAAATTGTGAGGGAGCATAAACGAACAAACTTACTTGGGTGCATTGTGTAAACAAGAGCTAAACCTCTACAAGCCGGTAGAGTGCGTATTCGCTTCTCCAAGTGGCACAACTGGAAAAAAAAAAAAGGAAACAAATGACAGCGAAGGATCGAAGAGGTTGAATACTGCACGAGTTAATCAAACAAGTGATCAGCTAGTGTATATTCCCATATTTTTATTCAATCGTGTTAATTTTTTTAGTCAAGTTTCCAACAATTGTCACATTCTTATAGCCAGTAACGACACGTCTTCATGCAATTTTAAAAATAAACTCACCTTGAGAAACGTATGCTGTAGTTTATACATAATGCAACAATAGGTCAGCCGATGAATTCTTTATCCTGCAGCTCTGTCCTAGATGAACATCCCCAAAAAGATATCTACAAACAATCATGTTAATGCAATTATCAATTAACAAGAAATATAATTTTTAAGAAGAAAAGAAATAGACCTGTATTCACAATGCTCAGCCCATGCACAGCGAGCTTTTCCATAATCCCAATAGCAGTCCTCATCCCTCAGAGGTCCACGAGTAGCTGGTTTTTGAGAAAAAGGAAGGAAGAAAAAATAAATGAAATAGTGCTAATTACAATGGTTATCACGACAAAAGGTGATGATTTTAACCTTTTGTGACAAATTTGGATTTCTTGTCGGGATGTATATCGTGCCACATCTCAAGCCACAGCTCACGCATTAATACTGAAGATCTAACGATGTTCCTGTGATTTGCTGCAAATGAGATAGTCAGATTAACTGCCAATAAAATTTGTGTGTTTACAAACTCTAATATAATACCCGTATAACAATTAGAGCCTTGATTTTATTACCTTTATCAAGTTCCCAAACAGCTGTTCTCTTTCCTGGAACACTTTCAGAGTCTTCGAAATAGGTTATGTACTTCACTCTAGAAGATCTTGTCATATTGGGAACTATATCCATTTCAGGCTGATGGTCAGCATCAAAATGCACTTGGACGTCTGAACCATCATGTTCTGACTGCAAGTTGTCGATAGATTCATATTCCCAGTTAAAAATCAATTATATAACATTTTATTTCATATTGCCACATTATGACAGGCTTAACTAGCAGATAGGGACCATAACATTAATTCGAAGTTTAAAAGGGAAAAAAATATAAACAAAAAAAAAAAACTCATACTTTATAAAATATAAATATTGTCATTCAGGAAACCTCTGTAACATTCTTTCTTTCTTTTCCTTTTTTTTTTCTGGGCACACAGTTTGGGATTAAGTTAAAAGATATACAATCAATTCCATAGATATAGAAAGTATAGTTTCACTTATTAGCACCTGAGGAGCCCTTGTTATGTTGACTTTTGGTCCTAGCCAGTTCTTGCACCAAGAGAGGGAATGATATGGCACCTACGAACCAGAACCAAAAATTAACAAACAATAGAACAACAAATTATCTCAAGACCAGTTATATAGAACAAAATATCTCTCTGCTCTATATGCTCATCATACCGTCTCATCCCCACTTGCAGCACCAGGGTTTCCTTCAACCAGGTTCCCTGACCTATATCAATTATATACAAGTTCATTATATACCAAAATGTCAGTCCCTATAAAACTACAAGACAATGCAATTCCAAAGGAGTGCCATAAATGGCATATTTTCTGTTTTATCACACGAACAAATCAGAGAATTAAATGTTCTTAGTTCTTAACTTCAATCTTTGTTTCGTATTATAAGGAAAACCAAAATATTTTCTCCAATACATATCATTGTATTCAAATGCCTCATCATCTCATTTGTGTTTCAGCATTATATTGACTCATTAATCATTCGAACATTTAGGTTTATAATGTCTAATACCCGAAGGAAAGGTTTCTGTGATATTTAGTGTATGTTGTTGAGATGAATAATAGTCACCTGGAATATAAAGATCCCTCTACCTCATATATTACATCAGTTATTATCCAGTTATCAGGATAAGGTTTCCCGCTTGGCGCAAAATAGTAACCAACCTGTTTGGTCACATGTACAAAACCAGACATTGTCAACATATAAAGTTAGAAGTCCAATTCTAGAAATAAACTGCAGAGATTTTCACAACCACTGTGAAGAAACGAGAATACCTCAGTTTTTGAATCTATTCCATATATGCAAAAGATATTCTTCAGAGGTGGTCTATCCCATGGAGTCAGAGGATTTAGAACAGGGTCACCGTGATATGACCTGAAATTGAAGATGCAGACCGATTTTCGTAATAAGCTATTTTTCCTTCTTTTTTTTTTCAACAATTAAAAAACTATGCGGGAAGTTGAATAAGTATTTGTTGTTATTGAGTGCGACAGTCATCTCATCATATGTACCTAACAACAGATCACATGATAAACGAATCAAATCTAATATATACATTAAATAAGATAAAAAGAATCTAAACCAAATCAGACTTTTAGTTATCTACCAAACCTGGAGGGAAGTGAATTTTCATAACTAACATTTTTGAATGCAGGAGAGCACAAAAGACATAATCATGACCAGAAATCAATTGCATTGACATGTACAATGCAAGTTGCATGTTGACCGACCAGGACGATAGAATCTCTTGTTTTTAAAGAAAGATTCGGAAATTAAAGTACAGAATCATAGCACTAGTGGCAAGAGACAACTTACTCTTCCAATTGGTACATGACTCTTTGACTATCAGGGTCATAATCAGCTATAGTTCTGAAAAAGGTTCCATCAGAGACTTCACGGGCAGAAAAGGATAACTGAGTTGGAAACCCATATTCCATGTCAGATACATTAGCCTGTGCTGCTCCCATGAATGAAGGATAAGCTTCATCTCCTGCCAAGTCAATTAATGGAACATGAACGCATAATCCAGCATACATTTCAAGCAATGACGTAACCAGCACGAGCAGATGGGGTCGGACGATTTATTTTTTTTAAGCCCACTAACTTTATATTTTTATTTTTTTTAAAGCTGTTAGGATGGAAATGGGGCTGGCCGGAGGGAATTTTTGTTAAAAAATCATATAAATCCACTATTTTTATTTTGTTTGCTTTATTATTATTATTATTATTATTATTATTATTATTATTATTATTATTATTATTATTATTATTATACTGTGTAGACAGAGCTGCATTTCATACCTCGAAATGCTGGGATTTCAATATTGACTATGTTAGTTGGCCATCCAGAATAGTTTGTTCGAAACTCATGGTCGTCACAAACGTAAGCAAGATTCCCCTTTTTGCTCTTACCAGAGAAATGTTTCACGTATGCATTCTCTGCTCTACAGTGTTTTGAAAATGGCATCATCCATAATGAAGATCCAAAAGAGTTGAACATCAATCGAGCTGTCCCCTGATGACTTGCCAAATATTTTAATAAACTGGAGTTAATGCAGGCACACAATGTAAAACAGGTCAAAATCATGGCCTAAATTATATAATTCCTTTTTAGTGATCTAGTGAAGAGAAAATACACTCAAGTGTCTTAAACGAGGAACCAAGAAATGTGGCCTTCGAATGTCTTAAATTCACAGACAATACATATACATCAGGTATGTTTGCATTAAATAAAGGTATCTGTGCAAGAAGTAATTTGGGTTCATGAAGATGATATAATACCTCAGAAACAGGGAGACCAAATGTGAATCCTGATAACGTTGCTTTAACAGTCTCTATTGCTCCAAGAAGAGGAGCTCCTGAAAGCAAATCGAAAGAAAGTAAATAAATGAGTGACACATATAGTTCTAAATGATGCCTGATGATATGTCAGTCAAACAAAGTTCACAAGCATACCAACAGCAAAGTACGCGTGAATGTGTTCATCCAGCCACTTGATATATAGTTTAGGTGCAATTTCCAATTTTAACCACTCCAAGAAGTATCTAAACACGTTGTTGCCCAATGAGTGAGCAAAAACTATCGATGGCCCACCACGAAGCTTCAGAGCAATTTCAAAAGTAAGCCTGCATAGATCAAAGCACATCCAATTTTATATTTCTCATTAGTTTGCCTAGACAAAAAAATGAAACACACAACACAAACACACACTTAAGTTGGTGATGATTACTTAAGTTTATGAAAATAAAGATCCCGCTCCTCGAGTTTGGCAGGTGATAGTCTCCAGTCATATGGAACCGCAATTATAGCATTAGCCTCGATACCAAACTCAATGCACCACTTAACCCAATCTTTCCACACCGAAGAAAGAGGACCTGCAGCAGAATGCCAGTTTGCATGCTATCAATTTTAATGGAATGCTTCAATTGTGTCAGCCAGCAGTAGAATAACTATAATTCTCTAAAATCATATACCAGTAATGTAGCCTGGATCAAGCTCCGTGATAGCAGAAAGACCACTATCAGGGCGCGACTTGCATTCAGGATGATCTGTTTGGTTATAAGGATCTAGCAACATACACTTTAGCCAACAATTTACTGCAGACAGAAGCTGAAAACCAGAACATACATATACACCAAATAATTAACTAAATAAATAAATACTGCAAGTAAAAATAGTTAAATTACATTACAGATTAATAAAAAAAATTAAGTGAACAAAAATATCATTAATACATCAAAATCCTCTATCTTATCATATATTTCCATATAGCGCGTATTTATAAAAATTCTAAAAAAAAATCCAAAACATAATTATTCGAATCATAAGCTAATAATTGACTAATTGATAGCTAGAGCGCCAAAAAAAGGTGAGCCGCAGCAAAGCACACATACATAAGCATTCATAATAGGACAAATGACATTGTGTTAAATTTTACGGCCAGTTGTTCCTTCGTTTGTATTCACGTAACACAAAGTTCAAGACCATTATAGAGAAGGCAATTTGTAAGATAATATAGAAAATAAATGCGAGAGGATTACAAACTTTGGTAGAGTCGAGCCAGACTAAATCGAGGGGATTGAAATCGAGCGGCGAGTAAGGGCAGTCCAAAATTGACCACGCTCTCAGCTGAGTGGACGCGAAGCCCGGGATTATGATCCCCGAGAGTTTCTCCAGTCGTTTGGCGTACTCGCCTTCGCCGGTCTCGTCCCCGGCGCCGCCATGAGCCGCCGGTGCAAGCAGGAGGAGGAGAAAGGAAGCAGCGAGCAGTGTGACGTGGCTTCCATTCATTGGTTGGGTCAAAATGCTTTGTTTGGAGACCGGACTGGAAAAAATGAATGTGGGACTGATTCGGTTGGAAGTTTGTGGCATAAAATGGTATGGGTTCTTCGGAAGTTACCAAAATAGCCTTGTTTGAACTTTGAGACTAAGAAAAGTTCTTTTTTTTGTTCATGACGTGGCTTGGCCTGGGTGGATATCTGAGGGCAGGCTCCAGATTCTGAGGAAATTTGATCAGATGAAAACAGGGATATTTGCATTTACCTCCCCTTACTTTTCATCACTTGCACGAGCATCCATTATTGACTTTTATCTCTCCATTCGCTTGTTTTTTGAATTTTTTTCGAAGCCTCGATATTAATGGTCAAATCATCATTTGGTAATCGTACAATTTATAATGAGCACATAAAATTATCAACAAATACAATGTAACATGTCTAAAACATAATGTTTTAAATTTATACAAGGCGCAAATAAGCTTATAGAATTTAGAAAAATCCCATAAAATCTATTTTTGCTCCCATAAAGAGGCAGAAAAAAACCTCCCTAGGAGAGAGACAAAAATAGAAACCACCACTTTATTATTATAATAATAAAGAAAAAAACATCCACTTCATTAAAGAGAGACGCAATTAGTAAGAACAGGGCTGGATATAAAGTAAGAACAAAACATGAAAATAAATAAAAAGGGAAAGTAATTTATGCATACCTTTGGTAAAAAGAAAACATCTTAGAATTGTGTGAATAACCGAATGGACATGAATTAAAAATAAATGGAACAATTTCTTGTATTGTATTTGTCCCCACAACACACATAACCACCCAAAAATGTGACTTTTAGCTTAATAAAAACAGAAACAACAACAAAAGGAACACCTGAGAATCCCATTGGCCTGCAATAACTTTTTTTCTCATTTGGCTTTACTCCATTTTTGCACGAACAAACCAAAGCCTTTTTTTTTTTTTTACCCAAATAACAATGGCGGCACAAAACGACAACCCAATGCTCCCAAAATAATTTTTAATCCCGATAAAATTTCCAAAAACAGAGACTAGTTGAAAAGGTTAATAATGTAATATCCTTAAGATTTCTACCCGAGGAGACTATAGATATTGTTCAACCGACATCTCCAAGCGTATTACAAACCCAAGTCAAAAATATCTTAGATACCCTTCTATTCGAGCTACGCTTAGACGAAGCTATAAAAATCTCCTCAGAGCAGCTAAGGTCATATAATTCCACTATAACCGAGAAAAGGCTATGCTCATCGATCAATTCACGTTAGTCGCTAAAAACCCTCAAATCTCCACACCCGAGTTGCAAAAACCACTTATTGGATTATGTCGACTCGACGAAAATAAACTAGTGTGATCGAGCTTCTGCTTCGGTATTATCACTCGTGTATTTCGTCCGGTTTATAAATTTGCGGGTTTTTTTTATTCAAGAACAAGCGAAATACTGAATGGAGTCAAAGGCATAGCCACCCGAAGGGCTGAGGTGGGATCTAGTCCAGTCTTGTTTGATTGTAAAAATTTTTTATTCAGCCAAATATAAAATCTAATCTTGTCTGAGCACACTAATTTAGCCCTTTTGAAAAAAAAAAGATATTTTACACATACAGTTTGACTATATTCCAGGTTAGATGAGGCTCCTCCATATTTGTCATATTCGACTATAGAGCTGGCAAAATGTCCGGGCCGGCCCGAAGCCTCCAGACGAACGAAGAATTTTTCGGGCCGTTATATTTCTTCGAGGACTAGCCTGGCACAGGCTTGGAAAATAGAAGAAAGTTTCCGGGCCAGAAATTGCAGCTCAGCTTTACAGTCACAATAATCTATTCATGAACACCGAACCATAGTTTTCATGTCCACATGTATTTATTATGATTTCATGATATCAAATCAATCATTATTTGCTTAAGACAGTGGAACAACTCAAGAATGGGATTATGTCTATTTTAATTCATGTAATCACTATAGATTTTTCGGCTAATTGCAAAAATACCCTTAATATTTAGTTTAATTAAAAAAAAGCAGCTATAATTCAAAATTAACAAATACCTCTTCCATTTTTACAAATTACAATCTTGATAAAGTGGTATTTGCTTAAAAATTCAAATCTAAAGGAGTTGTTTTGTTATACCCTAAGGATTTATTTGTAATTTGAAAGAATTTTTTTTTTAAATTTAGTTAAATAAGGGTCATTTTTTTAACAATCTTTAAGAATAAAAAAAGAAAAAGAGAGAGATTTAGAAAAATTCTAATTTTAGATAGAAAATCTACTTTATGTTATATTTGTGGACATAACACATCATGTGAAAACAAAGACCTAAATTCCTTAAGAATGATAATGTATGTGACAACAAGATAACAAAGTTTACTAATTTGATACACTACTAAAATATAGGAATTGTATCTTTTTATGGAAATTAGATAACTGCTTAAATTCTTTTTATTAGAATATATATAATTACGATTAAAAAAAAAGGTCTTCTTAATTATAATCTCTTAGATGAATTTCAATTTTCATTAGATTAATTATTTTATTTAATTTTCTTATACAGATTTGATACACTACTAATATAAATTTAGTGCTAATATCAGGTGGCTAATTAGATAACTGCTTAAATTCCTTTTATTAGAATATATATAATTACGATTTTACCATTAAAAATATACAAATATATGATTATTTTTCGTGACTCAAATTTTTACAAAATATTCATCATTTTAAAATAGTATAGATATAGATATGGAAAAAAGGAAAATATTTTAAATCTGGTGCTGGCCAGGGAGATGGTGAATTTCCTCATCAGCATATGGACAAGCTGGAAATCAAGCATATGATTTTTGGAGAGGGCTTAGCCATATAGAGGAGAAAAAGGCTAGCACTTCCTCGTTGGTTGCGGCCCACTTAGAGGTATATATAATATTCCTTGTGGTGCGCCATGAGCTTATGGTATATAGAAATACATGCCTCCTCTTGAGTAGATTGATCCGTTGATACCATAAGAAGGAGCGAAACAAGATTTTCGAGTTGGCTCATCCATTTCTCATAGAAATCTGAAAAATTCTTATTTTTCAATTATTTGGTGGATTAACTTGAGCTCAATACATGGAAATGCTGAAACACAGAGTAGTGATCAATAAATACGCGTCAAATAATACAGGTGATCAATACGTGGAGAAAATATAACAATACCACGTTACAGAGGAGATAATCGATACGTGGACAAAGGTAATCGATATGTGGGGAGAAAATAGCGATGCCATGTTACAGAGTACGTAATCGATAAGTGAGAAAAAATAGCAATCCCACGTTGCAACATAACCGTGCAAAATAATAAAACACAGTGAAAATAATATGTAAATACGTGTAGCGAAAATAACAATGACACGTTGCAACATAATAACCGTGTAAAATAATAAAACATTGGTATGTACGTATAGCGAAAATAGCAATGTCAACATAACCTTTCATTATGGCAAAGTACCTTATTTTTATATTTTATACCATTATATATATATATATATATATATATATATATAAATATAAAGGCTAGCGTTTTTAAAAATATTTTTTAAAATTTTCCCGCTCATTTCAATTACTATTTGTAGTAATATATGTTTAATATTTATATATCATTTATGTAAAAAAAAAATTAAATTATGATTTCTGCAAAGAAAATATTAAATATATATAATAATTATGTATAATTATAAATAAAATATCAAAAAAATAAAACTAATATAAAACAATCTGAGGAGAATATAAAATATAAAAATATTTCAAGATAAATATAAAATATATATATATATATATATGTGTGTAAATAATAAATTAATAAATTTTCAAAATCCAAAAAGCAAAAGTAAAATATAAATATTTTCAAATGCTGTAAACCAAGATTGAAAATATTAATAAAATTATATAGATAAAAATATAAGAACTTATGATTGAATTATAAATATTTATTGAATAATTTGAAAAGAATCAATAATAGAATAAAATTAAAGAGAAAATCAATAAAATAAGTTAAATTAACTATAAAAATTCATAATTCGGTTGTAGAAAACTAATATATATATATATATATATATATATATATATATATATATATATATATATATATATATATAATATTGAACTAGCCTGGCACAATAATCTATTCATGAACACCGAACTATAGTTTCATCTCCACATGTATTTATTATGATTTCATGATATCAAATCAATCATTATTTGCTTAAGACAGTGGAACAACTCAAGAATGGGATTGTGTCTATTTTAATTCATGTAATCACTATAGATTTTTCGGCTAATTGCAAAAATACCCTTAATATTTAGTTTAATTACAAATATAAAAGGCAGCTATAATTCAAAATTAACAAATACCTCTCCCATATTTGTTTCCATTTTTACAAATTACAATCTTGATAAAGTGGTATTTGCTTAAAAATTCAAATCTAAAGGAGTTGTTTTGTTATCATATTTGTTTCCATTTTTACAAATTACAATCTTGATAAAGTGGTATTTGCTTAAAAATTCAAATCCAAAGGGGTTGTTTTGTTATACCCTAGGGGCTTGTTTGGTTTATAACTCTCAATACCATGATTGGGATTCTAAATCTCAATACTCGTTTGTTCTACGACTCAAATTTTCAACCAACAACCAACATTTTCTTACACCTTACCCCACACTCAATTATTTTATCACATCATTATTATATTTAAAAAATTAAATATTACTAAATATAATGCAATAATACATTATCATCCACTTTACAGACATGATTTGACATCAAATACAATATAAAAATACATTATCATCAACTTTTCAGATATGATTGACATCTACAATAAAAAGTAAAGGATTTTGAATCCTATAACAAACAAAGATTCTTACTATTCATAGAATTCTCAATACTCAAGATACTGAATTCAGCCACAAGGCTTTATTTGTAATTCGAAAGAATATTTTTTTTTAATTTAGTTAAATCTGAAGGGTCATTTTTTCTAATAATCTTTAAGAATAAAAAAAGAAAAAGAGAGAGATTTAGAAAAATTCTAATTTTAGATAGAAAATCTGTTTTATGTTACATTTGTGGACATAACACATCATGTGAGAACAAAGACCTATATTCCTTAAGAATGATAATGTATGTGACAACAAGATAACAAAGTTTACTAATACATGTGATGTAAAATGTCAAATGATAGAAGTCACAAGGTCTTGTAAATTTGTCTATAAATAGGTTAATGGACGGACAATTTAACTCAATTCTCACTTTGATTCAATCAGTTTCACATTTCATGTTTATACTCTTATATCTGCTCAATTAATAATTTTTGCATAATTTATTCATTGTACATAACACTTCAAACTGTTTTTTCTTATAAAAAAAATATACAAGGATAGCATAGCAAAACACTATCTTTTAGAACTCAAAACACATTGGAATGCTAATCATTTTTTTTATCATATTGTATTTCTTTAGTGTTGCAGATGGTCATGTCGCCTTTGATCGTCCTTCAAATAGAGAGCGATCAATATTAAAAGCATCAATGAATATATTATTATCATATACAGTTATCCTCGAAAACGATATATGTGAATGGTTGTTATTGTTTTTTCCATTTACATGGGATTCGATTTCATGAGAAGTGACCAACTTATAAGGTCAAGGGCATTTCCGTCAACTCGAAAACTTAAAAATAATACAAATTAATTGAAAAAACAAATTGTGAAGAGGATAAAACGGTAATTTAGCCAAACCATGAAGGTAAAGGCTTGGGCCTCTGCTGCCCGAATATTTAGTTTGATGTCACTATCTTGTAGTTTTTTTCAGTAATATATCGAATCGCAAGCCATTGGAAAGGAGGGGTAGAAATGTCAAGGATCATCCTGGATCTTCACAAGGTATGAAGAATAATTATTTCCTTTTTGTTTTGGTTATTCGCCATGTTAGGAAGCAACCGAGAACACCGAGACGAAGGACCATAAACAATCTTCATTTCATATAACATTTTTACATTAATATTGGGATTCAAAATACTCGTGTTCAATATTTTGTTTTTGAGCTATAAAAAATATCACAAATTCTTGAAAAATGCAGCTCTGCGACATTTCCACAATAATTCCTTTAATTTTGCATTACTGTCACATTGCATATCAATATTTCCAGTTACATAAAAATCCTCCAAAATTATGAAGAAGTGAGTGTCAAGTTTTGCAACACACAAATCTAATGTGTGATTCATCATAAATCCCACCACAAATCAAATTTCCAATTATATAAGAATCCTGTAACTTGTGGGAGAATAAATTACAAAATATGCCAAAAACACAAATACGAAAGCAACATCAATGTTTGATAATTTGAACACTCCAAAAATAATTAATAACTCATCCCAAATTCTTGAAAGTGCAGCTACAACAAAATCCCAGATGTTTCTTCAGTAATTCCTTTAATTTTGCATTTACTTAACACATCAATATTTGCAATTATATTAATATCATTAAAAAAATGAACAAATAGATGTAAATTGTGCAACACAGACGCTCAAATACTAATATCACATAATTCCATCAATACTACACAAATCAGTCTTTACAGTTATTTTAATTTTAAATATTTAATACAATCACTTTTATGAAGAATATTACTTGATTCAATGATAAGAGGGCCATCGTCAACTTGGTCGATCCGACTTTGAAGCCTGTTAAGGAAAACGATCTCGTCGTCGTGTGTGTGAGGTAATCTGGTGTTGTAATGAGATCCGAGGAAAAGACTCTCGAGATTATACAGAAATTCAGACAAGCGATTGGTGTGTCGCCTGAGGCAGCAACTCCGAGGTTCTCTACGCTGTGGTGAGCCGAGCTCGAGATCTTGTCGACCGAGGCAGCTTGATTTGTGTGTGAAGTGTATATCTCAGTTTGCTAGTAGTGTGGGTGTAATATCCCTTGCTTTGCTCGGAAAGATATTGCAACTATCCTAGGATCTTAACTGCATATTCAAGTGAGTATGTTGTTTGGTGGGTCACAAATGAATTTATTTTATTTTTTTATGTTCACAATCAATAGAATCGTAGAAATTAGTAGGATGTTTCCATTGATTTCCTTAAAAGATTGTATGGAAAAGTACAATTTCTCAGAAAAATTACTAATTAAAGTTTTATTGAATATTGAGAAAATAAAAATACTGAATTAAAATTTTATTGAACAATGAGAAACTAATACATAAAACAACTCAGAATAAAAACACAAATCATTAAACGTAACTAATCGGAGTTGATAGATCATATCAAATCATCCATGTTTCTTCCAATTTCTTCATTTGAGCCTCAGCTCTCTGTTTTCCCCATTTCCTTATTTGAACCTGAAGCATGGAGGTGGTAGCCAATAAATCTTCACGTTGAATGGGTGTCAACACATCCAAAACACCTTTCAGAGTCTCCCGTCTCACGCAGTTGGCCATTTTGACCACTTTGACGGAGCCACCCACCATGCCCTTCCTTGCTGACTTTATCATTTCATTCACCTGCCTCAACGCAGTCGGGTCCCCCTGCACTTTAGCCTCCCTTTCAAACTCAATGAGTTGCAACATTTTCCAACTTGCCACATACATATTGTGCCTCTCCATCTCCTTCTCCACTCTCTCCTCGTCCGCGGTTATTTTGGGTTCTAGATGCTCAATTTTCTTCAACTGCTCATCACTCAGACTAGCCAAGCTTGCCAAGTTTGTCCCTCCATCGTCTTTGGGGATGCTGGATTTCCTCATCAGTGTATGGACAAGCTGGAAAGCCACTGTCGGCCTCCAGTCGGTGAACCAAGAATAGGATTTTTCGAGAGGGCTTAGCCATATGGAGGAGAAAAAGGCTAGCACTTCCTCGTTGGTTGCGTCCGTCCACTTAGAGGTATAATACTCCTTGTGGTGCGCCATGAGCCTATGGTATACAGAAATACATGCCTCCTCTTCAGTAGATTGATCTGTTGATACCATAAGAAGTAGTGCAACAAGATTTTCGAGTTGGCTCATCCATTTCTCATAGAAATCTGAAAAATTCTTCATTTTTCAATTATTTGGTGGATTAATTTGAGCTCAATACATGTAAATGATGAAACACATTAGTGATCTATAAATACGACGTAAAATAATACAGGCTACGTTACAGAAGAGGTGATCGATACGTGGAGAAAAAATAGCAATGCTACGTTGCAGCGTAAAATAATACAAAGGAGGTGATACCACGTTACAGAGGGTGATCGATACGTGGAGAAAAAATTACAACGCCACGTCGCAACATAATAACCATATGATATGTAAATACGTGTAGAATGCCACAATGCAACATAACCTTTCATTATGCCAAAGTACCTTTTATATATATATAATATATTATATATATATATATATTATATATATATATATATATAGTGATTCTGTCTACGGTACATTTACTATTCTTTTAGGTATCATACCCTCATTAGTTAAACCAATCATAGATGACACATAAATTAACACTTATGCACTTGGTGCATACTAATAATACCCGTGACCTGCTAAAAGGATGAATAACCTGCTGTAGCCGTAAATTATTACAAACGTTCCAAATGAAAGAAAGGATTGTCCAATTCCAATAACCTTAATCAAAATCTTAACGTTCCTCCGACGAAGAAGATGGAAAGATCTCGCCCCTGCCAGAGTCGACTGAACAAAACCCTAGCCACCGACAGAGATACTGACAACACGGTCTGCACATTATGCGGTGTTTAGAAATTCGACAATTTCCAGTTGCGATGCTGATGTTGCTATTATCATTTATTCCAGCAGCAGGAGGGTGTATGAATATTCCAGTTCTGAGTAATTATTTGATCTTTTCCTTTTTTTTTTGATGTTCTGTTTCTCCGTTTAGAATTTTTTTTATTGTATTTGATTTTTGGGGATTTATTGGTTGCATGCGTTTAATTCTTGCTATTTCGCCGATTGAACATTTATTTTACTTTAATGGCGTTTTATTTAGTAAAGAATAGATTTCTGGGTTTGAAATTAACAGTTTCTGGTCTTCAAATTAACCTTAGTTTTTCTATAGGAACAAAAGAATAAGAATGACAATTAAGGAAGTTCATAAGCTAAAACAATAGAACAAGAATGACCTTACTTCTTACTAAATGAGAAACTAATGACCACAATATCCCTAGCTTGTTCATAAGCTAAGGCTTTTGAAAAGCTATAGGTATGCAGAAATTGAATTTTCTGGTTCATTAATGTTTTTATTTTTTATATTTTTTAATGTTGTTTTTAAGTGAAATTATTTATGTATTGTTTTCTGTAAATGCAACAGTTTTCTCAATAGTATGGCATTCTCGAAGATCATGTAGAAGTATGATAAAGGTATATTTGTCCAAATAATTTTGAATGTAATTGTATTTACTGAGGGATTGTTGAAAAGTGATTATCGACTTCGTTGTTTTTAAATGTCAATTTCTGCTTCTGATTCTACATAATTTAATTCGAATCCAAACGTAGGAAAATGTGCTTTAGATTTCTGTTTCTGCTTTCTTATTTAATTTTTACAAATAAATAATCACTTCTAGAACTTCTAAAAGCAGAACTTCTTGTAGACACTCCTTAAGATTAATTTTGAAATATAATGTGACTATCTCCAAAAATATGTCAACTAAGCAGTATTTTTACTAAAACACATAGAAGTGCAAAATCACTTACATGTTTTTGTCTTAACTTATTCAAGATTGCTTCAAGAAGTGCGTCGAAACCTTACATGAAAATGGTTGATAATTCCTACCTTGGCAGCTCCGATGAGGTGTGTTTTATGTTTACGACATATTTCATAAGAAAATTGCATTATATTATATAAGTTTATCTTTTGTTAAAATTTACTTATTACTACAGCTCAGTAAATTGATGGAAAGAGTGAATCTCCACATCAAGCATTTTTCCAACTCGAATCGCAGCAAAGGGATGAATATCCTAATGCCACAAAAGAGAAAGGAAAGACATAGAGTAACTTTGTATATGGGTAAGATATATTCATATAATTTTTCTGTAATTTACATTCTACTAAGGGAATTAATGCAAACTCTTTAATAAAAAGTGATTCTCAGGTTCTACCCAAAAGGAAAAAAAAGAAGAAGCTGAGAATCACCTTTTTTTTTTTCTGAATTAAGAAGGAAATTTTTATGGGTTCTTTTATTAAAACTTGGAAAAAAAAATCTGTTGTTGTTGTTGTTGATATATTTTGCGGGATTTCTAGTTGGTTGCACAATTGCGCTTATAATGGCCTTAGTTTTAATAATTCGTGCACACAATCTCATAGATAATGAGGGCAGAGCAGTGTACATGAATACTATGTTTCCTCTTGACAGGTAAAAGTAAAATCCTTGTCCATGTTTTTCTTACATTCTTTAATCTTGCCCATAAAAATTATTAACGAAATACAGTGTCTGGTGAATAAGTTTTAAAGTATTTTATTTAGATTCTAATTAAATTACATCAAATAATAAAAAAAGTTGTCATTTGGAACTACTAAAGACATTTTTTTTTCAGCCAAAAGCTGACAATAACCTTTTCAAGTGCTTGCAACAACTTTAGTTATTTTCATCTTTCACTTCAATAACCAACTTGAATTTATACGGCTTGTTTGGGTTCATTGTTCTGCACATGTTGATGTACGCTGCAAACATATATTTTTGGAGACGATACAGAGTCAACTATTCGTTCATATTTGGTTTTAAACAAGGAACTGAACTTAGCTACTGAGAAATTTTTCTCGTTAGTTTTTGTTTAAGCGTGTTGGCTTTAGCCAGCATGCTAGCGAATCTGGACATGGGAATGGATCCCATGGCTAAAGACTACAAGGACATAACCGAACTCATTCCTCTCGGATTAGTAGTGGTAAAAAAATGATACTAACAGTAATTTTTTTCGTTTTTTTTTTCTCTTTTGGATTTGAGTTAATTTCCCTTTTTGGCAGCTTGTGACTGTCGTTATGTTGTGACCTTTAAACATCCTATACCGTTTGAGTTGCTACTTCTTACTCGTCTACTTATTGCATTGCATCTTAGCTCCTCTGTATAAGGTAGCCGCATTATATCATCACTCAAAAAAATAAAAAATACCCCTGAGATCAACCTAATTACAAAAATGACCCAGTTATTTTTTAAAATTATAAAATACCCTCTTAATATATGTTTCTCTTTAAGGGGGTGGTATTTGTAATTTCGAAAGATAACTGGACTATTTTCCAATTAGTTGAATTCTGAGGGGTGGTTTTTATAATTATCCTAAATTTAGGGAACTAATATTATTTTCTCGGTAAGAAGATAACGAAATTTGCTTAAAATTTCATTAGGAAGATGATGAAATTCGGAGACAATTTCGTTCACAACTTAAAGAAAATTGCATCAAATTTCGTTTAGTTGTGATGGAACAATGTACTTTTCTTTTTTCTTTCTTTTTTTGTTTTGTAAATTCGAATGACTAATGATTTTGAGAAAATAGCGAGTTGATCTATAGGTTAGTCAAAATCAAAAGCATATATGATAGTTGATGTCTAGTGAATGTGGTCAGTTAAGCAGTACAGACATTGGTTTTTAAATTAATGAAATTTTAGCATGTTTTGTTTTTGGAATTAAATTCATCGTTGGTATGATATTTCCTGGTGTTGTGTGATAAAGGCAACAAGGGTAATAATAACATTATTCATGAGGTTTGATTTACTTGCATGAATCAATGTTATAATTTATGAGTTAATACATGTTGTTTTGATTTTTGTCTTTATTGTAATGTAAACTTATTGTCGATCGATGGCCACTATAGTATACATCATAAAGTTACAATATAAACTTAATATAAATATTCATCAGTTTATACGTAATATTCATTAATTTTTACTGAAAAAATCCACTTACATTTATCAATTTAAGCACAAAAAACTCGTCAATTTCCTTGAAAATTTCACTATTTTTAATATAAATGTTCATAATTTTGACACACGTATTTATGAGTATATACACAAATTCAACTCGTCAATTTCCTTGAAAATTTCACTATTTTTAATATAAATGTTCATAATTTTGACACACGTATTTATGAGTATATACACAAATTCATCGGTTGAACTTAAAAACATTTGTGTATATATAATTACATATACTAGGGTATATAATAATTAATTTGTAAAAGACAAATTTCATGATATTTTTATTTTGTTTTTAATAATCTCGAAACCACTATCCATACGAAACGGAGAAAAACATGGGTAAAATGCAGTCGAATTGAAACTTTTCATTAAACTTGAAAAGAAACATAAGATCTGAGATAGATCGAAACTAAACACCCTAATTTCCAAACTAGTACTACTAAACAATGAAGTATTTAAGGGCATTTATATTTTTTTCCTTAACAAAGAAATTTTTATTTCGACCGGCCAATAGTAAGGATGAACCTCGTAAAATACCATAGACGATAAAAGTAATTAATTGTAGAGAGACTAAACAATAATTCTCTGTAAAGAAAGCGTACCGACCTAAGAAGATATAAAATAGTGACATTTTAAAGTCTTCTATTGAATATGCCTTTCTTTAGTCTCCATCAACACCTAATATGGTGTCATTCTAAATCTCTCTGCATCAAATTATTTTGCTTAAAAACTAGGTCTATATTTATAAATACATCAAATATATTGTATCAGTTATGTATAGTTTTCCAGCTAGCATATTTCGGTCACTAATTGCCGAAATTGAGGAAGATTTTAGCAATAAGTGGCCGAAAATTGGTGCTATTTTTAGTCTTGTTGTCAAACATTACACCTATTGTTTGCTTATCTGGACCGAAAATAGGTCCAATTTTTGGCAGACGAAGGCCCGAAAAAGGTCCAATTTTTGGTGCTCTACAGCAACAAATGTTTCGATCAGTTTTTCAAATTTCGAGCAACAACTAACAAAAGTGATACAATAAAACAACAAAATAAACGAACGAACATGAATAAATCTTGCATTGGTTCTTCTCATGTCTTTTTCATCATTCAATATTGATTTTTAATGATGTTTGAAGAATTAAGGTTTGAAGTATGTAAAAGAAAAGGTGTTAGAAATAACTGAAGAGTAGTATTATAAATTTGTGTGTTTAGTAAAAATAAAATAAAATTGTTGTGTTTAGTAATTGGGATGAATAAGAATGTGTAAGGATTTAATAAGGGTATTGAAGACAAATCCTTCAATACCATTGTAAATAAATTTATTAGAATACCAATATAATTTGTCATAATCTCTCATATATATTAATGCAAAATCCTTCTATCCTATGTGTCTGCTTCTTATGCTTCGTTAGCTTTGCAAAAAATTCTGGTGCTTCGGTGTCGTCCGAGCCTAATATTAACTCAATTTAGTATTTTCCTTTTTATATATTTACCTACTTTAAAACTTTCCTAATATTATATTTTGCCTAATTCAATACTTTTCTTTTATTACATCTTACCTACTATAGTATTTTCTTTAACATATTCCGTCCAATTCAATATCTTACTTTTATTTTTCTAATATAAAATTATAAAAAATTTATATCTAATTAGAAAAAATCTATATAAGTTGGATTAATTTTTATTTACAATAAAAGTTGAAATAATTTTATTATAATTCTAAATATTTATATAAGAAAAATATGAGTTATATAAAGTTATTACAAAAGGAAAATAAATAGAAAAATATAAACTCAAATTTTTTTATCTAATCGCAATATAATAAATTGAAAATAATATTAAAAATGTATATGAAAAACTATTGTTACACTAAACAAGAAACAAAAATAAAGTGAAACAAAAAAGATAACATAATACTAATATAAATTATTATGCCTAAAAAGATAAATATTAAATATATTCTAAATCTCTTTATCTAATTCAAATATAATGCATTGATACATATATTATATATCTGCACTAACAAATTAGTATCTCACGCAGAAAAAAAATTAAAAAAATATTACATATACTACAAGTTAGATGCACGATATTTTTTCAATAGAATTATCAGTGTCTTATAAAATTTAATTTTTTATATCACATGTTGAAATGTAACTCGCGGGTATTGTATATTTTACATTTTTTCAAACTCAATTTTATACAGGTTTCTCCGTCAAGTTAAAGCTCTTTTGATATGCTTTATAAATAACACTAGTGGAAAAAAGTCGATTGGAGGCGGTTCAACAAGAAACCGTTGCAAAAGGTGCATAAGTGACGGTTTTCAGCAAAGAACCGTCGCTTATGGAAAAAAAAAAGCGAGTTCGGGTGGCGATTATTTAATTACAACCGCCACCAATAATATTATAAGCAGCGGTTGCTTTTGAAACCGACACCAAACAAAAAAAAATGGGCAGCGGTCGAAGGGGGAACCGTCGCTAAAAATAGTCCGGGTGGCGGTTCTTTAATGAACCGCCTCTTATAAAGCGCCACAAATACTGGCGCCGAGCAGCGCTTATTAGGGGAACCGTCGCTTATAACTTCGCCCTGTTTTGGCCGCGCTTCGAACATAAAACCGTCACTTAAAATACTTATTAGCCGCGCTTCTTTTT
>BMAC01000055.1:643540-659449 GCA_014905375.1 Phtheirospermum japonicum | reverse complement strand
CAACTGATAGATGGTAGCTGATTTCAATTAGTACTTGGTGAATTAGTTGATTAAAGTAGCTGATTGAAGGTTAATTTACCAATATAAACATGATTAAAAAATATAAAATATTATACATAAAAAAATTATAATAATTAATGAAAACTTACAAAAGATTATTTCAAAAAAAAAGACAAATACTAGAAAATAATTAAAAAAAATAATTTTAATAATAAATAAAATTTTAATTGTGACTAATAAAAAGATTTTACCAAATTATGGTAGGAGCTTATTAGAAAAAAGTTACAATTTATAGTTTTTTTCTGAATAGGAACTTATTTAGGCAGAATAAGCTACCAGAAGGCTTATTCTTTGATTCTTACCAAGCCAGCCTAAAAGAGCTTATTGTGATGAAATAAGTTTATAAGCAGCTTTTCAATAAATCCAACCAGTCATGTCCTAAGTGTGAGAATTTATTAGTTGAATATTTTATTTTTTGAATTTTAAATAAACGAGTATTTTAGAATTCGAAATATCAATATGGTATTACGAAAACCTAAGGCAAATAAGCCCCATAATAAGTCAATGGTTAGATTTTGTCACCTAACTTGCAAAAATTAATTTTTGTAAATTCCTTCAATGCCAAAAGACATAGTGTGAGCTCTTGATGATGTGAGCAAATTTAAAATGGGAGACTAGCTTCCAATCATGGTTTAATTTTAAATCTTGCTTGTAACATGACAATAATAAATTCATTTTATCAAAGTTAATATAAAACTATATTATTATTATTATTATTATTATTATTATTATTCTTTTTTTTATTTTTATTTTTTTAGTGGGGAGACAAGACCACTTTCATTTGACATGAAAAATAATTATTGATCCAATTTGTGATCCATAAATTATATAAGAAAAAACGTGCGAGATATTTGCCACGTAAGAATTAATAGACCTATAATTGTTTGAAAATTATAAAAACCATCTACAAAAGGAGATTGTTAAACAACCAAGAAAACTCTAACAACAAGTGACCAAAAAGAATTAAATAGGAAACATTTAAAAACCAAACAAGCAATTTCTTCCACCACCACCCACCACCGCAACAACAACAATAACAAAAACACAGGATTATAGAGGGGTTTTACTAAAGAAAAACTTCCCCTCAGTAATACCTAGAGAAATATCAAGGGATTTATCTATATGCACTGTACCATCGGTGAATCCCTCGGTATATCAGCGTTAATGATTATCGCAACCATTACCAAAGACGATATCGATTGTAATATTTCCTCGGTATATTCAATACTTAAATTGAAAATAAAAAAATTAAAATGCCGAGGGCTGTCAAGATCCTCTCAATAATACCCGAGGAATTTGAGTGGAAAATTAAAAAAATATAAAAAATAAATCAACCGAGGGCTTTTAGAATGCTTTTGGTAAAATACCGAGGGAGTCAAAATGCCCTCGGTAATACCGAAGACATTTTTAAGCACTCAATAGTTTTAGAAAATTAAAAAAATATATAAAATAAAAATATATAATAACATTAATATAAACATATAATGTCATCTTACACACGTAATATAAAGTTAACCTGATTTTAATTTATGATTATCATCGAACATGTTTTCTTTACATGTATCGTGTGATTCGAACTTTTGTGTTTCTACTTTTATAAATATTTATCAATTATTCAAAAGTTCGCTCTCAAGAGTACGAGTTCGCATGTAGGTTGGTAAGTTAAAACCGAGTCGATCTCTCGAGGAAGACTAGATTCGAAAGTTCATTTTGTATTTGATTTAACGAATAAGAAAATAAAAATAAAACTAATCTAAACACGCGGACAGGGGGGGTTTGTTTGAGAGTTATAAGAACTAGAGATTAATTAAACTAAGAGCAATAAACTAAATCTAAAGATTACTTAAGTTATGACCTAATTAATTAAATCTAGAGATTATTTAAACTACGAACTATTAATTAAATCTAGAGTTTATGTAAATTAAGAGCAAAATAATTAAAAGACCTTAAAACGATTTAAGAAAACTAGGGTTCTAGAGTTTCGATTCGTCTAAACTATTTATTCTAATCTAAAATCTAAGAATTTAAAACTAAGAAATTTAAAGAGAAACTAAGAAATCGGCGGGCTCTCGTTGGGGTTGTCAGCCCCTAAGAGGCCTTAAAACCCTAGGAATATGATAATGTATATAAAAAATTCGAAATGCATAGGGTATTTATAGTTTTGGGAAGTCTTGGGCAGTAAGAAACCCTAAAAACGCGTTTCTGGGCCGTTGGCGTCGACGGATGCATCAGTCGATGCTAACATCTCTCGGCGTCGACGCTAGGCAGGGTGCGCGGGTTGGCTCGGAAGGTGTGGCGCGCAGCAGTCAGTAGCGTCGATGGGCAGGATGGTGCGCGTCGGTCGACTCTCAATGGGTCAACGCTCACAGAGAGCTGCGTCGGCCAGGTGCGTCGATTAGTGTCGAAAAGCGTCAGGCGAAGCGGGCAACTCTCGGCAGCCAGCGTCGACAGTGTGGGCATGGCTCGGCAGGCAACGTCGGCAGTGCCCGGCAACTTGTGTCGGCAGCGCTACTATAACGGTTTCAGATGGAAAATAGTTATAGATAATCGGCAGCATCAAATTCTTGCTACTCCTTCACCGGAAAGCTCGATCTTTGTCTCTCGATCATCATACTTCATCCTTTGCGTGCTGAACTCTTCCGAGTACTTAGCTATAAGGTGTAAAATATCAAAATATCACCTAATCGCATCAATCTAGATCAAAAAGCGGTAAAATAAGCTGGAAGTACAAATATACGAAATTAAGCTTAAACTATCCAACTTATACCAAAAACAAATAGAAAAACGAACTAAAATACTAATAAAAATAAGGACAATATGAGCTAATCAAATACCCCACGCTTAATTGGTTTGTTCGTCCTCGAACAAACGATAGATTCAAAGAATAACAAGAATGAAAATAAGCTCAAGCAAAGAGTCGTGTCGTGCTACGTAGATAATTTTGAAAATATAGATAAATGCAACGCAATCTCAAACACTTGACCATTATTACATTATTGTTTCATAAATAATTCATGCATCCTCACGAAGGGTAATATATATTTGTACGCTCAAGCACTCAAGAATTTTTTATAGGAACGTGTTTACGCTCAAATCATCAAAATATAAGCACAATAAGCAAGAACCGAAAATCAAAAACTTCTCCATCACGTTTAAGTGTGTAACTAACAAAGAATTGGAAAAGGTCTTTTCGGGTTGTAATGTAGGCTCCTTGGACGGGGTTTGGAATATATAAGTCGGTGGCTAACTCATGATCTAACATGATCAATAACTCACCAAACTATTCTAATCACGAAGCAATGTGCTTCACCCCATTCAAAATAAAACCTCACTAAACACTCATAACGTAGCCTTGAAACTTAAGCTATTTCTCAACTCGTAACTCTAAAATCCGAATTTTGCTCGAACCACTTAACTTGTAAGAAGCTTATGATATGCTTCCTTATTACAAATCAACTATTGCCTTCAATATTAGGCTTCACAAGAAAATAAATAATACACACGAGCCTTTAAAAACATAGGCAATGTCTCAACTAGAACCACCATCCTTTTATTATTTTTTATTTTGCTCCCTTTTACTCCTTATGGGGTCTTTTCTTCTTCTTTTTTTCAATCCCCTTTTATTCTTTTTATGGTTTTTTTTTTGAAGGATGGTGATCCTTTATTACAACTTTTCATAACTCCTTAATAAAATCTCCAAAACACAAATAACCAATAAAGGTAACTAACTCCTACCCCATGCATTTAATGATCGTAGGAGTCGACTAAAAACACTCATGGCTATAGAAAATGGATTATTTGGCTATGAAGGCTCATTCAGAATTTATAGTGGCTAATATATATATATATGAAACACATACCTAGCGACGGTGGAAGAGGATGGCAGCAGCGAGGTTGGAGATAGTCTGCCGGAGGACGGGTACGGCGACCGGCAGCGCAGCGGCGACCGGCAGCGCAGCGGCTTCACGCAGGGGTGGAGGCGGAGGCAGAGCTTCAAAATTTCAACAATGGCTGACTGGAGTATAATTTTCAGCTTCGATCTCAAGGGTTTAGGAAATTCAAAGGCCAATTAATTTCAAGGAGGAACTGAAGAATTCAAGGGCTAGGTAAATTTTCCCCGGCTAATTCAAGGGCTAAGATTCTAGGTCTTCGATTTCCGGCTAATTTTTCAGTTTAATTTGGGGCCGCAGAGTTTTGACATTCTCTGATGATAAGCGACGGCTGGGAAAAAGGCCCGGGTTATTTTAACTTTAAGCGTCGGTCGTATTAGAGGCGGTTGGCTGTTTTGAACCGCCTCTAATCGACTTTTTTCCACTAGTGTAATTTCGTGACTTAATGTAAAAAAAAATTTGAAAATTCTCTATTCTGAAAATCAGTCTTATTGTGATTAGAACAAATAATGATATATCACAACTAATTTTGTGACTTACGGTAAAAACTTGCAAAATTCTTAATTCTGAAAATCAATCTTACTTTAATTAGAACAAGTAATGTTCTGATTTGTGTGTAAGAATTATTTGTTGTGAAAACAAAACAAAAAATATTACGATTTGTATGTACCATTTTTAATATTATTCTTTTGTTATTTTTAATGAATATTACTCTTTTCAAATCCCGCATAATATGCGTGTGTCTGCTTCGCATGCTTCGTTTGCAAATAAAAAATTCTGGTGTTTCGCTTGCTTAGGTTTCATTCGAGCCTAATATCTACTTAATTCAATATTTTCCTTTTATTGTATATCATCTAATTTAATCTTTTCATTTTATTATATTTTGCCTAATTTAATATTTCTTTTTATTATATTTTATCTAATACAATATTTTTCTTTTATTCTCCTAATATAAAAATACAAATAAATCATATAAAATTAGTAGTAAAAAGTTAGTTACTTTAATTAAAAAATAAATACATAAGATATAGTTTTAATTAAAAATTATTATGAACTTATTAAATAAGTAGTGTTTATATTAAATGGAAACTTTTACGGTACCTTCACGGCACCATTATTCATTTAGTGGGATTTAATATGGACCATTAGACCAATTTTATGCTTTTTAGATTAAGAGATCTATGATTATAAATGCAGGGGGTGAGGAGCATGGTGTCCTTAAAGGCACCGTAGAATTTTCCTAAATATTAATATAATTTTAATTTTGTAATTTTAAATATTTTATATAGGTAAATTAAGAGTTATTTAAAATAATCAAAGTATACAGTTAAATATTGGTAATGAATTCAATATAACATAAAAACATACAATTATATATTATTATTATTATTAAATATTGATTAGACATCGGTACAATGCGACACGAGTTGAGAGTATGACATCCGTTTATGTTTTCAAAGTATGTAGGTATATTATTAACGAATTTAATCTAAACATTAAAATACAAAATAACGTAATAATAATTAATAAGTAGAGATTAGGCACGGATTTAGAATGTGATTTCCTTTAAATTTTTATAAGTATATAAATAAAATTATTAACGAATTGAATCTAAGCATGAAAGTAAAAATTTAATAATTATAATAATTAATAAATAAATTAGATTGAGTTTCTCATTTTACATAAAAATTTATAATTATCATATATATTTTTTATATTTATTTTTTGATAAATTTCGTATAATACACAAGAATTAAATTAGTATTATATTAATCATAGCCCAATTGTTATCATAATACTGTAATTAGTCGGTGGTAAAGCATGTGCTCAAGACTTTTGCATAGGTGTGTGTGCATTGGTCGAATGGTCAGGGAATTTGCAAATTTCCATAACCGTATCGATATTCAAAAATTGTGAAATTAAATCTTCAATACTGAACTGTAAATTATGGTTAATTTTCAATTTTCATTAGATTAATTGTTTTATTTAATTTTCTTATACATATTTGATACACTACTAATATATATTTAGTGCTAATATCAAGCGAATAATTAGATAACTGCTTAAATTTATTTTATTAGAATATATACAATTACAATTTTAATTAAATTTTTTTATTATAATATATATAATTACAATTTTACTATTAAAAATATATAAATATAGGGTTATTTTTAGCGACTCAAATTTTTACAAAAATATTTAATAGGAATGGTTTTCATTTGAACCTAATAATATATAGAGAAAAAATGGATATATATATATATATATATATATATATATATTATCATATATCACTGTACATATCTCAAAGTTCGGGTTGACTATAAAATACTGTGAATTTTAGGAGTGATCTGAAACCAATGCAGATTTATTTGATCTTGATTAATACCATTTACTCTATGATCATCAATATTACAAATTCAAAGTAATCCGATAGCTATAAACATTATTATCATAAGTAAAGCCATATATTATATTTATTGTTGTAATTCGGATGTGGGTTTTGCATTGCGTAGGTTGATTATTTGAACACTGGGTTTTACGAACCTATAGGCTATTAAATAGAAAGGGAGCTAAACTCTTTTGGCATGTATTGAACATGTCTTGAAAACCTTATAAATTTAGTTAAATACTGTTAGTTCACATTCATCGACATAAAACTCATGGGCCAAATTAGGGTCATTGTATTTGGGTGACAGGCCCATTAATAAACTAGCCCACTAAAACTTCAAACAAACAAAAGTCACGGTACCTAGTAAGCCAGAATGAAACACAGGTCTGTTTGCAATTGTTTAACCAGAAAAATGCAACTTTTAGGTATTTTTTTAAAACACAATATTCTGTGGTTTGTAGACAAAATGGAAAGAAAGAACAAAGAAATTACTAACAAATAAATCTTGTCAGTAAACACCTCTCAGTAATGGTTAGAATTAAAATAATTAAATCAATATTTAATGAAGCTCCATAGAATCGACTATCGACCCGCCACATTTTCCGAGTTTCTGTAACAAACTTTCTCCGTTGAAAAAAATTCATCTTTTATACGGAGAGGTTTATTGACTAACTGTCTCAGATGTTTCCGATTCGTCCTCTGTTAAAAGATTAACACAGATATAAGATGATAGTCAACTTTACAATAAAAATAAAGGATAAAAGGAAGAGAATTATAAGCTTGCTCTAATTATACTATTAATGCAATGCTTTCAAAGAACTAAATGGTAACAATGTACACATTACCAAAAAGTGCTTTAATTGTTGGCCTCTTTGACTTGGTATTTTTCTTCTTTAGTTCAGCTGTGGGGAAAAAAACGGATCACAAAACGAAACAGAGTCACCATGAGAGTTATACACAACACAAGATTACAATTGCGAAAATTGCAAAATGAGAGAGAGAGAGAGAGACCCATTCCAGGAACTTGGTAGTCGTTCACAATTTCAAAGTTCTTGTATGTATAACCAACAAAGTTGATGTCTTTCGATGAAAGCATCTAGAAGCCAAGAAAAACAAAACAAAATGATTGAGACCAACAGACAAAAATGAAAAAATATATACACACACATCAACAAAATTGAACTAAAAAGAGTACCTTTCTCCACGGACCAGATTTCGATGAAGTTTGACTGTGGTGTTCAGACTGCATAGCCCATGAATCAGTTTGCCATTAGCTCATCTTTAACAAAATATCGAGGAAAAAAATAATATTTTTTTAAATACCTCTTCAAACTTCTCGAAATTTTGGGTGTCCAGCTCATCCTTAACCTCCGGGATAAATGCAGCTTCCATGTGGTATATGTTGTCCCAGTCAATCCCATTAAACCAAGGATGTTCCTAAACAAGCAGACAAAATTACCTAATTTTGTTCGATAACTCGAGTGAGTGTGTGATCAAAGGAACAAGCATTAGAGCACACTGTACAACACCTTTATTTCATCCGCTCCTTTGGAACCAAGCCTGTGGCTGACGCTACAAAGAAGTTTGCTTATCAGGTCTTTTGCTTCTAAAGAAAGTTTAGCTTCCTCGGGGAATTTTAAATGTGTTCTCCAGTTCACTATCTGCGTACGAATGCAAGAAAATCCAAATTTAACATCAAATTTACTATTTCATCTCTTTTATACACGACCATATATACTGACATTATGGTTCCATCCAATAAGCGAACAAAAAATCATAGAAAACATAACATTTGTGGTTTCGACAAAAAAAGATAAAAAAAAAAGTGTGCACTCAACAAAAAAAGTGATTTAATGCTCAAACATGTTGTTGACATATATTAATAATTTCTTACCTTCCTACATGTTGACATAGGATCATCAGAATAGAAAGGTGGATAACCAACAAGCATCTCAAACATGATAGCACCAAGGGACCACCTGCACAACAAGAAAAATGTCAATTTTCCAATAATGAGTAAAGAAAATAAAAAATCCCACCCACCTCAATCCAACAGCAACATCTTTTTTTTTTTTTGTGGGTGGTGGGTGGGTGGCAATAAATAACATATATATATTCAATGAGAAAACCAAAAACAAAAAAATAAATATAAATATAAAAATTATATTTACATCATTTAGTCAGAGAGACATATACTTATAAGCATATTCTAAAAACTGGAGCTCAAAAACTATATGGGTAATTATGAACTAACCAATCACATTCCATTCCATAACCCTTCTTTAGCAGCACTTCCGGAGCAATGTAATCGGGTGTGCCAACAGTTGAATAAGCCTGCACCCACAAAATATGAAATGAGAGGAAAAAAATAAGACTTTCCCAGAATACTTTCTTTCATATGTTCAAAGAACGATAAAGTGATAATTGAAAAGTTCGTCATTATTACAGTTCAACTTACGAGCGTTCTCCGATTTTTCTGCCAATGTTGCAATTGCTCTTGTTGTGTACGTTTTGGAACCGATCCCTCCTCACTTCTTGAAGTCCCATTAGAGCTGTCTCCAACCGAAAAGTCTTCTTGTATGGTGCTACAGTCTAGAGGCTTGCACAGCCCAAAATCTGATAGTCTCAAATGACCATATCTATCCAGTAGTAAGTTATCAGGTTTAATATCTCTGTAAAAAGAAAAAAAAAAAGTCAGAAATAAAGATGCTTGATTGGAGTGAATAAAGACGGCGTGTTTTGAAAGTGAATGTATATACAGACCTATGTATATAGTTATGTTTATGGATAGATTCAATAGCCAAAACCGTCTCTGCTATGTAAAACTTGGCCTCGTCTTCGGTTAACGTATCTTTTCTCATTAGTAAAGTCATCACATCTCCACCGGGCAGATATTCCATCACAAGATACAAAAACTCGTCGTCTTGGAAAGAGCAATATAGTTTCACTATGCAATTACTGTCCACCTCGGCAAGTAGATTCCTCTCGGCTTTCACATGTTCAACCTTTAAAAAAATAATAATAAAATAATAATGATGATAATAATAACAAAATATCTAAAGATCAATGATCAAGTACCTGGCCTCGGCGAAGCATTTCTGATTTCTTAAGTTTTTTCATTGCATACACAGAACCTGTTGTCTTTTCTCTACAGACTCTAACCTGTCCAGCAAAAAACCAACTCATCAACAAAAGAAATTTCGATAACCCCCCGATAAATGGTTTGTTTTATTAAATATTAAATATGCAGTCGAGCCCTAAAATTGAATTAAAAGAAACTACATGAAATGAAACTAATCATATCAAAATCAAACCAAAGCAAGTTATGAATAATTAAAAAACATAGACATTAGTATTATTATTTGTAGTAATATTTACCTCCCCAAACGCACCCTTTCCGATCATCGTCAGCAATTCAAAATCATCGGCACCCGTTTTGTGCCTCTGCAAGCGCATATATTCAGTTTCCTTCTTCTCCAAAAACTTTAATAGGTTATTTTGATCTTCCTCAGACACGTCAGCATCAGCTAGCTTCTTCTCAAGCAAATTTCGCCTGTCAACCCATTTTTTTTTTTTAAATTATAAAATTATTTCTGGACAAAAACAATAACAATAACAATAAGTAACCCTGAGGTTCACTCTAATATACCTCTCTCGCCTTTCCTGAAGATTTTTCATTTGCTCCTTGTAATGATTTTCGATATACTGCTTTGCAGCAGCAACTCTCTGTTTGGTGAGATTAGAAGCTTCGTCGGACGAAAGCTCATCTTCTTGCGGCGGTTCTTCTCGTCCACTGCCCATTGAATCCTCCTTCTTTTTAGTCGATGACCTCAATCGATCTCGCGGTTGGAATTTCTGTAACCAACTCTTTGCTGAATCCATTTATTTCCTTCTTTACGCCATTCCAAACCACCTTTCTATCCATTCATCTCATTTCCCCCAAATTCCACATAAATTAATTTTTCCTAATTAAATCGATGAATTTCCAGAAATCTCCAGAATTGAATATCAATATTCAATTTTTTAAGAAAATTGAAAGAAGGGAGAGCAATAGGCAGAAAGATCGGGTTACCGCCAAATCTCGAGAGAGATCAGCGAATACAACCGCGCACGTATATATAAAATTGAAGCTTTGATTGATTCAGATTAATAAATAAATAAATATAGAATATAATATTGGTTAATGATTGTGTATATGGAGTGAGGGGGAAAAATGAGAAACTAATAATCCGCCATTTTCGCAGCAATGGAGAAGTGAGGTGACCTTCGCATGATCTAACGTTCTCGCCACTATTTATAACTATTTCTTGTTCAACGTTCGGCAATTTTTTATTCTCCACATTAAATGCTCCCTACAAGTTTTGCCTTGTTGGAAAAACAAACGGTCAAAAATATGTTTTACTTTTATTGACTTAAAATTAATTTATTTTGCTTCAGAAAAAATATTCTTTAAAATACTAAAAAAACATAAAATTAACTTATTTTGCCATGCAAGTATTTTAACCAAAAGAAGTTTCCAGAAGTTATTTAGATAAAAAAAAAATATTATAAGTTTTTAAAAATTGGAATAGAATTGGGAAAATGTGAAAAAATTGAGTGATTCGTGATCTTAAGAAACCTGATTTTTGAAATGAGATTTGATTATTTTCAAACATCTTATATGATTTTTAAGAGTTTATAATATAAAAAAGTATAAGTAGGAAAACTCCAATTTATTTTAAATGCAAAAGCTTATTTTTAATCGACACTAAAATCTTATTGTAAGTTGTTTTATTCAAATATTTCAATATCTTATAAATAAGCCTTAAGAACATTTTATAAGATATATGAGTTTATAAGCTCTTATTTTCCTTTTCCCCAGTTGTAACTCATGAGAGACAAGAATGAACTATGAAATAATATATGAACAAGACATGTACAATTATATGGATCTTGTAATATTTGGTTTGGTTGGACTAAATTGTGTATGGATTGACTAATAAGACCAGTGCACATGGATAGGCTCATAGGCATGCCCTTTAATGTCTTATATTGAATAATAACAACTGCCTAAAGATTGATGATGCAGTTGGAATATATAATTACTATATAGAAATACTTTTACTAAATTAACCGTATTTTTAACCTTTATCTAAGAAAAACAAAAATAAAACTGGATTAATATTGGATACTTGTTTTAGTCATTAATCGGTACTTCTTCAATTGCCATTTTTTTTTAATGTTTAGCTAGAGGCTTATTTTAAGCTCAACATCCAAAATGGCTTTGTTGTTTTTGACGATTTTACATTTTCTTTTTTTGGTCTTAACCAAAATTTTATATAAGCTCGAAATTTTGATTTTTATTCAACAGAACAAACGATTGAGGAAGTTAATATTGGACGAACAGTGCAATTTTAATGCTCCAATACGAATCAAGAATTAAAAAGCAAACAGATGGAGGCAAAACACACCTCGCTCCTCGTTATTCGCTAGATGTTATTCAATTTGGTGCAATAATTTTTTTGTTACACAATTTCAGGGTTTAATAGAATAAAGTGTCTTAATGAACACAAGAAAAAGAAAAAAAAAATACAATGTTTTAATTTTAGCTTTATTTAATGTGATAAATTCCATACTCCATCCGTCCTATTTATTTGTCGCATTTTATATTTAAAACTTGTCATGTTCTATTTATCGTATTTACATTAATAAAAAAATTAATGCTACTTTTTACATTACCTAACATTATTGATTCATATTTCTTTAGCCTTTTGAATATAAAAGTACATAATAGTCCTTTTATATTTATAATTATGATACTAATTAATATTGTTAGTATACGTAAAATGGTCAATTACGATTGGATAGAATCGGACCTAATCGGACGGACAGAGGGAGTAATGGTTATGTTAAATTTAACCACGCCCATTTGATAATTTGAATTATGTAACTTTTAGTTGTTTATGATTTGAAATATAATTATAATGATTCGTACATAATATTGTTGGCCGTAACTGGGGCAAATCAATTATTGTACAGTGTTGTTGGCTGAAACTTCAACATCTGTTAGGTTGTCTCTGTTGTCAAAAGGAATAAGTTGGAATAGTTGTTGTGGCAACATTAAAAACATGTGGGGTGAATTTAAGAGTTTTAACTGGTCTAGCAATATAATTAGGCCCCATTTAATTCTCACTTGTAAATGTTGTCTTGACAAGAAAATGACTCTGTAGCTGATTAAAAGTTGAAATGTACAAAAGCAACCCTAGAACAATTCCACTGCTTGAGATGTATGTAGTTTGTTAGAAAGTAAACACTGAAGAAGAAATTATGCTTGAGAGTGACTTTTATTCCAATGAAACAAGCACACATATATGTATAAACTCAAAAAGTGGCTTTTCATGTCTTGGAGTGGGCAAAATATATATGTCCATCCAAATGTGTGTTACAAGAAAGAGAGTTGAGTGTGCCTGCAATCAATCCCACACACCACCTACAATTTCTGATATTTAGAAATTTCTAATTACATTTAAAGAAAAATGTATATATATTGGCACAATAAGGTTGCAACTTGCAAGTGTCTTGCAAAATACTGCACATTTGGTTAAGGTCCACAAAGTGGCATTCATGATTCCAAGTCTCAAACCAAACACACACACACAAATAATATTAATAATAAATAGATAAATTGGAAGCACAATTGTCTTAGAGGAGTCAAACAAAGAAGTGAATACAGATTCTTGAAAATCATATATGGATATATAACTGCAAACTTAAAACTCACTCACAGTTCTGTTCAGAACTAAAAACCAAGTGCAAGAACTATAATAATTAATTCCCATATTCTAGCAAATCGAATTCACAACAAAATGAAATTACTATAATGATACAACGTGTGAAAACACGATGTGATTGAATCACGCCACCTCCTGAGGATTTCCGAATCCCATGACCTAGAAACAAACTTAAAAAAAAAAAAAAAAAAAAAAAGATATGTATGGTGTTTTGCTATACCAGCAAAAAAGAATCGTAATTGTGATGCCTCAAAAGAACGAGATAGTCCGACTATATATAGAGGGTTGGTCTGATTTTATTAATATTGGACCATGAATTTTTAAATTTCAACCAAGATCAACGGTAATAAGCCATGTGTCTTGAAGACCTAAAAGGCGAAGCATCAAATGGAGAGGATGTTTTGTTTTGAGGTGGATTGGAAACTGGTTTCTTCTTCTCAATCTTAGTTTCGGACCTCAGCCACGACTCAACCACTGAGAGCAAATTCATTTTGTTTTTTAATTCTTGGAGCTCGGCTAGCTTATCCGTTCTCTTCAACATGCCATCTTGAACATAAACAAGATCGGTTGCCCAGGTCTCCAGCCCATCAAAAATGTGAGTTGCATAAACAATTGTTGCTCCTCTCTGAAAGAATTACGACATCGGATAAATGAAATTTAAAATTGCATTTGATCTTGTCCGTGAGAGTCCGAAGTATAGTTATGAACTCCATAAGCCCAAATAAAGGGATTGTGACAACTTGTTTTAAAAAATAAAATAATAATTACAAAACTACCTCGAGGTTTTATCTAATTACAAAAGGCTCCAATTATGTTGGAGAATTATATCACCTCAAAGTGCTAACGTGTGGGGCCAAATGACCCCACTAAAATACAATATACATTTGAGTATGAATATAATTTTTTTTAACACACAAAATGACCCCTTTAAAAATGATTATTATATATGTCTATCTTAATTTAAAAAATAGATAATTTAAAATTATATATCTATATCTTAAATATTACTACTATTTTATATTCATGGGAAAATCAGGTTTTGCAACCTGTACTTTGGCTGTTTTTACACTTCGTGCCTAAGACTATTAATTTCTGCAATTATCAAACTGAGCTTTGAGAATTTTTCACATGGCAACATTCAGCTAGTCGAAGGTGGAATTTTCCATGAATATTCGCCTAATTGAATTGGAATATTCTATGAATAATAGGATTATTCCATATTCCATCTGTCAGTCAGGGGGTTACAAAGTAAAAAACATAAAATTGCCGAGGTTGCCAAAACACACTTATATTTTAATGACCCCAGTGGAAAATAGAAACAAATGTCGAGTGAGTATTAGTAATTTCGAAAGTTTTTTTTTCTTTTCCAATTAGGCTAAATCTCAAGGATAGTCCTAATATAATAAGCAACGCCGCTGTTATACAGATACATTGAGGCGAAACGTGATTTACTAGTTAAATATGGTGATGCATTTCTATTTTCAGCAACATATGGAGCAGCTTACCAAACAAGTACCAAGTTTATGAATGTAGAAAAGAAATAGAATAAGCATGGAATATACCTGCTCACACTCTTCCTTGAAAAAATCCAGCAAATCCATCCTAGCCACGACATCTAGATCGACAGTGACCTCATCAAGCAAAAGTACCTAAAATAAACAACCCACCTCATGTTTAGCAAAATTACCAACAAATAAGACAATTGTACACATAAATCAGTAAACGTGTAGTCATCAAAGTTATGGGGATGATCAAGGAGGTATAGATATAGAAAGTGATATAAACAGGAAACAGGTCAATAAGTCCTAATAATATTTAATTAATGTTGCGGACAACACGTTTCAGAAGAACAAAAGCTCGAGGTCATCGAGGCATACAAAACATTACCTTGTAAGGATGAAGAAGACCCATGCAAATTTGGACTCGACGTCGTTGACCATCGGAGACCTTGTGCATACGCCAGTGAAGATCAATATCCAACAATTCAATCAGATTATCTCGCCTAGCAGGGTCAACCCCTTCAACTGGATCATAACAATGAAAAGCATAAGAAACTTCGTAACACCTCCGACAATTAAAAGGGGGAAACCGGAAACCACAGCCACACCAGCTCTCTCACACACACACAAAAAAAAAAAAAGAAGAAATAATAATAATAACTGTATTGTGAAAAAACATTATAAACTGAAAATATGAACGCTAACAAATGGATTAGAACAAATCAATGTTGCAAGCAGATAAAAAATAAAATTGTAAATATGTAACCAAAAAAATAAATAAAAAACAGCACACACACCCCCAAATATCATATGTTCGGCAGAGAAGTCTCCTTGGAGCGGCAGGTCTCCCTATAATTTTGGCAAAAAGAGGAAAAATAAATCAAAATGCAACCAACATAATCAATTATCTCAGCAATCAATAAACAACTGATAACTCAAAAACAAACTTTCTTCCAGCAAATTTCTGAAATCCCTTACTAATTCGACTCAATTTGTTGTGGACTAGCAATACCAATAACACCATTAGATTTCGCAAAAACTAAAATCACAATAAAAATCATATTTGCTGAGATTGCAAAACAAAATTAAAAAAATAATAATAAATAAATATATTATAAAAAATAGGGTTTATTTTCCGGGTCGCCGAGGCGCACCCCTCCCCCGCCCGGTCGTAATTTCTCGAGTTTTGTTTCTATTTTTTACTATTTTTTCGGATTTTTTGTTTTTTTCCATTGATTCATATAAATCGGAAAAAAAATAGGAAACGCGCACTAAACGATCGACGTCCGACCCCC
>BMAC01000055.1:631273-642184 GCA_014905375.1 Phtheirospermum japonicum | reverse complement strand
TCCTAGCCACGACATCTAGATCGACAGTGACCTCATCAAGCAAAAGTACCTAAAATAAACAACCCACCTCATGTTTAGCAAAATTACCAACAAATAAGACAATTGTACACATAAATCAGTAAACGTGTAGTCATCAAAGTTATGGGGATGATCAAGGAGGTATAGATATAGAAAGTGATATAAACAGGAAACAGGTCAATAAGTCCTAATAATATTTAATTAATGTTGCGGACAACACGTTTCAGAAGAACAAAAGCTCGAGGTCATCGAGGCATACAAAACATTACCTTGTAAGGATGAAGAAGACCCATGCAAATTTGGACTCGACGTCGTTGACCATCGGAGACCTTGTGCATACGCCAGTGAAGATCAATATCCAACAATTCAATCAGATTATCTCGCCTAGCAGGGTCAACCCCTTCAACTGGATCATAACAATGAAAAGCATAAGAAACTTCGTAACACCTCCGACAATTAAAAGGGGGAAACCGGAAACCACAGCCACACCAGCTCTCTCACACACACACAAAAAAAAAAAAAGAAGAAATAATAATAATAACTGTATTGTGAAAAAACATTATAAACTGAAAATATGAACGCTAACAAATGGATTAGAACAAATCAATGTTGCAAGCAGATAAAAAATAAAATTGTAAATATGTAACCAAAAAAATAAATAAAAAACAGCACACACACCCCCAAATATCATATGTTCGGCAGAGAAGTCTCCTTGGAGCGGCAGGTCTCCCTATAATTTTGGCAAAAAGAGGAAAATAAATCAAAATGCAACCAACATAATCAATTATCTCAGCAATCAATAAACAACTGATAACTCAAAAAACAAACTTTCTTCCAGCAAATTTCTGAAATCCCTTACTAATTCGACTCAATTTGTTGTGGACTAGCAATACCAATAACACCATTAGATTTCGCAAAAACTAAAATCACAATAAAAATCATATTTGCTGAGATTGCAAAACAAATTAAAAAAATAATAATAAATAAATATATTATAAAAAAAAAAAAAAAAACTCACAGCAGAGCCCACACTTTTACTCCAAGATTCTCCCAAATAGACTAAATCGCCGCCGCAAACGAGTCTCGTATCATGAAAACGCCGATGAACCCAGCACTCGCACCACGTCTTTACCGCCTACCAGATGCTTCCCCGCCAAAATCCTCAGTAGCGACGTCTTACCTATTCGGGGGGAAAACGAGATCAAAATTGGGAAAAGCAAAAGGCTAATAATTATTAGAAAGGAAAAAAAAAAAAGCGCACCAGATCCATTCGCGCCGAGGAGAAGGCAGCGCGATCCGCGGGAGATGTTGAGATTAAAATCGAAGAACAAAGGGGATTGAGCATCATACGAGAACTGCATGCCGCTCACTTGTATGCTGTATAATTCATCCGCCATTTCTGAATAATCTTTGATGTGATTTGGTTTTTTTTTTTTCTTTTTATTCTGACGAATTTTTGAGCTTTGCCGACTGGTTTAACTGACTGCGTATGTATGTATGGTGCAAGTATTGGCGGGTGGGCTGCCACGGGTTTTAGATCAAAATATATGGACGGTATGCAAATTTGCATAAAAAATTGCATCTACCTCATTCATTGGTATTCATACATGATGTTTTAAAGGTCCGCCTAAAATTTAACTTGGAGCATATTTAATGCAATGGCGTTGGATGTTCATTTTTAAAAGAGAGATTATTTTAACATGTAAGAAAGATAAGAGAGATAGAGACAAAGTAAAATATGAATTGTGGTAAAATGAAATAAAGGGTTTCCGTAGTTGAGTTTATTGAAAGTGTTTATAACTTATTTTATCGCAATAAATTTTTTTAGGCCGCTTGATAAGAGCAAAAAATAAGTTCGTGATAGCTTATTCTGCCTAATAAACTTTTGTTTAGAAAAAGTTACAAATCGTAGTTTTTTCTAATAAACTCCTACCTTATTTGGTAAAATTCTTTTTTATCCTTTTATATTTTAAAAAATATTTTATTTATAAATTAATATATTATTTTATATTTTACGAAAATATTTTTATTAGTCATAATTAAAGTTTTATTTATTACTATAATTATTTTTCAAGTATTTATCTTTTTTTTTAAATAATCTTTTGGGAAGTATTCATTAATAATTATAATTTTATTTCTTTTAATTTTTTATTTTTTTTATGTATAATATTTTATATTTTTTAATCATGTCTATATTGGTAAATTAACCTTCAATCAACTACTCTAATCAGCTAATTTACCAAGCACTAATTCAAAATCAGCTATCAGTTATCAGCTACCAACTATCAATTATGGGTCCGGGGGTTATGCTGTGATATTTAAAACTGCAGGCCCTGCTGTTCAAGTAGTGACCGTTGGATGATATATTATATCATCTAATGGCTATTGTTTTTTGTTTTAATTTTAGTGTTTTTAAATCAATAAAAACACAAAAATTATATAATTATAAACCACTTTGTCCTCATTTCTTCAACTTAAGACCAACCAAAATTATATTTCACCCGCTTCCTTTCCAGAAAACCCCAAAACCTTCTTCTCGAACAATGCAAAATCAACAAAAGACCTCAAACAAGTGCACGCCCACCTGATCGAAACCCGCCTTCTCCACCGCCCGGCGGTGGCGGAGCCCCTCCTCGAGTCCACCGCCCTCCTCCTCCCCGACCCCACCATTGACTACGCTCTCTCTATTTTCTCCAGCCTCGAAAACTCATACCCATCAGCCTACGCTATCATGCATGATACGGGGTTTCACTAAACCGCAATCGCCTGAAAAATCGATTTTCTTATTCATACATATGATCGAACACTCTGTTCGGCCGGACGAGTTCACATTCCCCGACGTTCTGAAAGCATATTTGAAGCTCAAGGCTTTAAAGGAAGGCGAACAAATTCACGCCCATGTCGTGAAACTGATGGACGGGTTTGGAAACACGGAGTTCGTTGAGAATTCTTTGGTTTATATGTATGCTTGCTGTGGTCATCTTGATTTGGCATGCAAGGTGTTCGATGGAATTTCTGAGAGAAGTGCCATTACATGAAGCGTCATTGGGAAGAAGTTGTGGGGCTGTTTCGAGAAAAGCTGAAATTGGGCGTTAGGTTTAATGAAGCGACTTTGATTAGTGTTTTGACGGCTTGTGGGATGTTGCGCGATTTGGAGTTAGGAGAATGTATAACTATGTGTTTGAGAATGGATTAATGCGAAATGATAGCTTGATGACGTCTTTAGTCGATGTGTGCAAAGTGTGGTCGTGTGGACACTGCATTCGACGTGTTTGATAAAATGTATAAGAGAATGTTGTGGGTTCGGTTTTGTGACCTGGATGCAAGTAGCTAACGGCACTGAGAATTAACCCACAAAGGATGAGCACGAATGACCATCCGGGTTGAAGGAAGTTGAGAATTTAAAAAGTTTCGGCATTAAATTCTGAATTGTATTTGTAGGAGTTTTTTGTATCCGGAAGTTGTTGTATATTTAAGTTGAATGTAGTTCATTTTTGTAAATCATAACTCAAATTGCTTGGTGTATATTTGGTTCAATAAAGAAAAATTCTTGTATGATGGTTTGGTATATCATCTTGTTTTTGTCAAATCTTGCCTCTCATATCAGTTTGCATATATCAAATTGAAGCTTACCAGTTTGTTAAATAAACTCTCTCTCACTTGCTTATTTGAAGACCCATACTGTAACCAATTTTTGAACACTATCCAAAAATTGAAAAAAAAAATAGAATAAATCAGGGAGGATCAGTAGCTCCTATCATAACTAATTTCAAAAGATACGATTTAATGGCTTAGATTTATTCTAACCGAGAGATGTGACTTTACACGAATAAACACAAACAGACCACAACTTATTCCAAATTCTTCACCCTAAAGAGGCAAAGATAAGTTAAATGATTGTTTATTCTCTTTTCCTTTATTACATAATCATTTAGAATAATCTTTGTTTATTTTTGTGTTTCTGTCATGTAGAGAAGAATATAAACTTTTGATTTATCCCACAAATTTAGTGTATGTCTTAATGCTAATTTTGCGAAAAAAGTGTTATACATGTGCTTCTTGATCCTGAAGCATGAAAGCTACTAATAAGAAGTGAAAGAGCTCTAGAAACCCAATGCATTATCGGACTCGGATAAACCATATGAAACTAAATACAACACTCTTCCCCTGCTTGAAATTGCTTTTACTGTAGCTGCTACTCGTCCTCCGAAAAATAAACGAACAGTGTGCTTCGAGGCAGCGGAAAGAAAAGTCCTCACGAATCTGCAAATCTAAGACCTCTTTTTTTTTTAATAAGAAAAGACGATAATTGTTCTTCAGCTCATAATTGACATCATTAGAAAAACTACAAACTACCCCAGAGGTATGAGTAATTACACACACACACGACAACAACAAAACTGTGAAATCACCATATCAAAGAAAGACAACACTTCATATTTTAATTTATCCACATTAACTAGTACATTTAAAATAATCCATCAAAACCCTTTGCTTCCCAAAACTTAGTTTGGGTCTTTTCGCAAATATTACAAATATCGGGGTAGATATTATCATTATCCCAAAATATTATTTTCTTTTATGGGACAATTTAATTCAAGATTATTTTTTATCCTTCAACAACTGCTAATATCTATGTACCAAGTTTCTTTTTTTATATAGGATGAGCAGATAACAATGCATTAAAAATTTGAAGATAATTCTTAATATTTGAAATTCATAAAAAGGGACGGAAACATCAATGTAGCCATAAAAAAAAATACTAAAATAATAATGACAACAGTAGCGTAAAACTCATATCAAATTCTAAAGTCCCAAATTGGGCAATTGGGGTCTTCAGATAATGAGCAAGGTGCAGAGATATTCGGAAGCGATAAAGACTAGAATTCATGGGTAGGGTTGTCAATGTGCATTGCCACGGGTTCATGTACAACGTAAATAGTGCAATATTAATAATACAGAAAAAAGAATCTCATTTACGGACGGATGGAAAATATATTTCATGATTATTTTAATTATTCCAAAATGTTCAATAATTAGACATTAGACAAAAGAGGAATTGAATCCTTGATTTTAACCTTAACTCATATATTCAAAACTCAAATGCGACCGTGCGAATTAATTTTAGAAACTTTATCAGGCAAAGTCTTAATGAAAGTTCAACAAAAATACCTCTCTAATTTGCACACGAGTAGTCTTATTTCTCTTTATTCTAATCTCATGTAACGGCTTTATTCTTCTCGATCGTCGTTTCCCTTCTTTCTTTTTTAGCCCTTTTAGATTTCCCATTGTATTCTCAACCAACTTCAACACTTTGTTGTAATTTGAAATTTCTTCTCCCATAGATGCGTCGTAGATCTTGTCTACGTATTCGTCAAACATTTTCTCAAGTAGACCACGGGAAACTTCATTCTTTGCAGCTTGGCATATCTTCCTCAAAAACATGGATTGTATTCTCTCAGCCCATTCTTCATCTTTTTCATCTACATCATTGGCTCTCAAATTAAGTAGTCTCGTAGCCCTCCTTTCCCATCGACTCAAAATATATCTCTCTGGTATCTCAAAGATATCAGAAAATCTCAATACTCTCAAAACATGTGAACATATATACCCCACACCATCAAACATCATGCAACTACATGAGAACCATCCATCACTAGCACGAACCACGCGATACTCTTTGTGTAATTTACCGTGAAGGATAATAGTAAACCAAGTAGGTGGCTCACTCTTATCCTTGTCTTTAATCATTGCTATTGATGAATGCTTATACTCATCTTGGAAAAGATTGAATATAGAAGGTGTGTACCTTTTTGAAGTTTTTTGAAGTATCGGACACTCGACAATGCTTAACAGAGGCAATTGTTGTCTAGCTCTAAATTCTGAAGCTAACTCTTTTTCCCTCTTATCAGCCACAAGTATATCAAATTGTCTGAGAAAATCAGTAGCACTTAAAGCACAATTCAGATGACTCTTCAAATCTTTGTTCAAGCTCTAGCTCATTTGAGTAGTACGAATACCTAAAGTGAAAGATTGTTTCATGAAATATTTTGCCCATTTTTCCTTCAGTGCATAGGTTTGTTCTAACCAAGAGTTTTTTGCCAAATCGTGCTTCTCTAACATGTAACTCCATGCTTCTTCAAATACATCTACATCCTCATACTCATACATACATCGACAAAAATCTCCCAATATGTCGGATTTCAAACATTGATAACAAGACAAGTGCTTAAGTGCATTTTGACTGAGATGCCATGTACACAACCCATGATATGTATTTGCCATCACAACACCGAGAGCATTAGCCATTGCGGCATCTTGGTCAGTGAATATAGTCCTGGGTCTTTTACCACCATGAGCTCTAAGAAACGTCTTAAAAAGCCAAACAAAAGACTCGATCGTCTCATCATACAATAGTGTAGTACCAAAAATTATTATCTCCCTGTGATGATTGAAACCAGTAAAAACACCAAGGGGTCTCAACTCCTTATTAGTGACATATGTTGTGTCGAAGGTAATCACATCACCAAAATCAACGTAATCAGCTTTTATTTTACCGTCAATCCAAAATATATTAGTTACCATGCCACAATCATCGAACTGAAAATCATGAGAAAAATAAGAATCGGTGCTTTTTCTCTCTTCAAAATATCTGACAATGCTTCCAAGTTCACCCAAAACCATATCTTTCATTTTCCTATTTCTTAGGTAAGTTTTTTAATCTTCTTTGATAAATCCCAACTTTTCTCTCCCACCGGCCTCCCTACTCAACAATTCTTGAGTTGCTTTAGGCGTAATCCCTGAATCGTGTGCCAAATTTATTGCGAGGGCTTGAGATGCACTCACTTCTCTATTTGAGCGAAAATAATGAACCGTTTCTCTCGATTCAAGGTCGTGGTTATGGGTGCCAACAAACTCTTTTATAATGTACTTACCATTTTCCGGGTTTAGCTTCACATTAAATTTTACTTGACAATCGCTTCTTACTTCGCAACGTTGGGGAGATTTATCTTTAACCCTCTTGTCACTTTCACGAACTCCTTGTTTATAATACACAAAAACTGAATTGCTAACAACACCGTCACTTTTTCTTTTATTTGCATAGTGTTTTCTAACCCCAAAACCTTGTTTTTTGGCATACTTTCTTCAAAAATCCCATGCATCCTCTACACTATCAAACTCCATTCCAATTCGAATACAATCATCCACTGTATCATCAATCTTTGGAGAAGCTGAATTTTCATTCCAATCATCCACATGTTCTATTATGAGTGCAAAAAAAAAAAAAGATATATTAACATATGCATAAACAAAATAATTAATTTATTAAAAAAATTGTTTATGTTATCAACAATTTTTAGAGAGGAAGAAAAATTGAGGAAAAAAATTTCAACCACTTGATGAAGAACAACATACATATAAACTTTTATGGCTTTTATATATGTAATAAATTTTAAATATACTTTGCTCTTACTCCGTATTTTATCATTTCAAGGGATAAACTTTTTTTACCTTTCCAGCTCAATCCGATCCCAGTCCACACCCTCCATATTTTCGAAGATTTTGTCTGTGTTTATCATGACTGCAATTCTCTTCTCCACTATTTTCTCCTTTATTGTTGATGTGAGTTGCGATTGTTTTGTATGGATTTGATAATGGTTGTAAATCTGAGTTTAAGAGCTTTAGAAATGGAGGGAAAGTATTTTTTGTCGTAAATGTATTGTGTTTATGAATCTTATCTTTGTTAACCTAATTTGCTTGTCCCAAAATTAGTGGCCGTTGGATATAAAAAAATGAATCCAAGGCTCCATATTTAATACAGCAGAATCTGTTGTGAGATTCAGCTATCGCCTATTTGAATCAACTCAACCAATCAGGCTTAATTTGAGGAAAACAATTTAATAAGATTAAAAATAAAAACTGAACTCACTCATGTTCCTACCTCTCTCTAAAATGAATTTCCAAAATCCAAGATTGCATTAAAGATGCTTTTAACTAATCTCCCTTTTGCACATATATATTAGTGTAGAAAATTCTGGATCTATGTATTTGTTTTTCGTACGCTTCACAATAAAAAATAATACCTTAATGTAATCTTAATTGTCATAAAATATATATATAGGGTTGGGTTCAAATGAGAACCCGTCATTATATGTGAACCTAGGGACTCATCTTGACCATTAGATTGGATAATCTTGATGGTTGAGATCATGACATGTCAGCATGGTAATAATGTAAAAAAATGCATTAGTTAATTAAAAATGGTCTTTTGGACATATATCAACGTTTACAAATAGCACTATATTGTTCTTTAGAAAGCACAATAGATTAAGAAAAAAAACACTACGATTGTATACAAAAAGTATCGCAAATTTCGTCTATAAACTGCAAATTCAAAATTTTGAAATGAAACTCAAATCTTCAACAAACCATAACTTTTTCAAATTTTATTCGTTTTGAATGAAATATATATCAAATTAATCACATTCTCAAGATCTACAATTCACTACAAAAAAACTCAGAATTTCCAAGGGATTTTTCCCTCGAAATTAAGAAAAAAATCCCTCGATTTTGGTCAAACCGAGGGAAATTCCGAGGGAAAAATTCTCTCGAAAAAACCTTTCTCGGAAATCAGTTCTGAGGGAAATAAATCCCTCGAGATTACAAAACCGAGGGAATTCCGAGGGATTTCCATTCCCTCGGAAATCCGAGGGATTATATTCCCTCGGAAATTGAAAAAATCCGATAGAATATATTTCTCTCGGATTTCCGAGGGAGTCCCATTCCCTCGGATTTTTCAAAATTCCGATGGAACTTTCCCTCGATATTTTTAATTTTTTAATTTTTTTAATTAATTTTAATTAATTTTTAATTTTTTATTTTAATTTTAATTCTTGTTTAATTATTAAAATTTCCAAAAAAATTGAAAAAAGCAATTAAAGAAAAGTCAAATAAAAAATTCAATTATAATAAAAAAAATATTTGAAAATTTATGAATTACATGCGTTCGATCGAAACAGTAACAAAGTTTATTAGATAAATAAAAGTGTTCTATGGATGGGGAGGGGGAAACTGCTGCTGCTGCTGATAGGGAGCGGGGAACTGCTGCTGGAAACGAGCGTACATCTCAGCCATCTGGGCGTTCGTCCGCGCCTGAAAACCCTCCTGCTGCCGACGCTCCTCCGCACGCTGTCGCCTTTCCTCGGCTGCCTGCTGCTGCAACGCCTCAAGCTGCGCCCTCTGAGCCTCGACCTGCGCCTCGAGCTCTCTGATCTATCTTCTATCAGCCTGGGATGAGGAGGAGGTGGAAGAGTCACCCTTCAGTAAACCCTTCGCAGCAGCCACTATCTCCCCATACGCGCCGGTGCCGTAAAGCCGTCCCTTCTTCAAACCGGCGACGCCGAGAAAAACCTGGTCCTGGTCAACCCCGTTACTCTCCTCCTGGGAAACGCACTCTCCTACTCCTGGGTCAGATGTCTCTCGTACTCCTCCTGAAATACAACTCGTTATTAAATATTATATATATATCATATATATATATATATATATATAATTTATATGATTATTTATATTTTTATACACTTAATATTATATTTAACATTTATACATTGATAATGATATTTTTTTATAAATAATATATATTAATAAATAAAATAAAATAAATGATAAATAAACTAAATAAATGTTTAATAAATTTATTTATTTTTTGATTTATTGGTTGTTTTAATTAAATTTGATAGTCTTATATTTAATTTTTATAGTATATATTATTTGATTTTTTGTATTAATTAAATTAATATTTTATAATTAAAAAAATAAAAATTATATAGACAGGTCCGAGTCTTGTATTCGAATTTTTATTTATGCATAAATTTATCTTTATTAGAAACAATCATTTCGAATTTTTATTTATGCATAAATTTATCTTATTAGAACAATCATCCAATTGGTCAATCCTGTGTAAAAGTGTATTCGGATTTCTATTTATGCCACAACATTGTAATAAATTTATCTTTATTAGAACAATCATGGGGTTCTTTATTAGAACAATCATTCCAATTGTCCAATCCTGTGTAAAATCCTGTGTAAAAGGGTATTCGGATTTTATTTATGCACAACATTGTAATAAATTTATCTTTATTAGAACAATCATGGGTTAATTATGTGTTACCATTGCTTGCACCAATGGTTTATAATAATTAGTTTTTCCACCAATGACGTAGGATGGTTTATAAATCCACCATCCAACTAATACATTTCATTATCTAAGAAATACTTATTATCCTAGAATCATCTATAGCTTTTATCTCAACAAAACATAGAGAGCCTCTACAGTGCCCCTATGGGTATCATTCCCCCACTTTATTTTTCACCCATAAATGTTAATATTTGATAATGACCCTTGGATTGAATGTAGTACCACAACATTAATATATGGACTACAATAGGTAAGTTTCATCACAATTCTTTATAATGTGTAAATTTATAATTATATAAATTTAAAAGTATTATTAGTTTATAAATTAAACAAAATTTATGTTTAAATATTTTTTCATATTTTAGTTATTTTAATGTGATGATTTTTTAAACTAATTTGATGTTTAATTTTATTAATGACTTATAATGTTAAACAACTTAATTTTTTATACTTTAGTTTTTATTAATGCAAATAAAAATTGCTAGTATTTTTTTTTTTGGCTAATGAGAAAATTTATATCAAATGCTATTACGGGGTAGAAATAAAAATATATCCGTTAAGAAATAACCAATTAATTATTTATTTTGTTATTTTATTTTATTTTCTCGATCTTTGCTACTAAAACAACAATTAATAAAAGATTTTCTTTAATAAATAATAAATAATTTCTTAAATATAATAGCAGTTATTTTTAC
>BMAC01000055.1:546789-617651 GCA_014905375.1 Phtheirospermum japonicum | reverse complement strand
ATGGCGAAGATTTTGCAAGGCCAATCAATTGCAATCCAAAAAATTTTCATTAGATGTGCCAAATCGTTGGAACTCTACTTATAAATTACTTAATGATACATTTGAATATAGAGATGCATTGTGTACATTTTTTAATAATGAAGATGTCGATTTCGCTTTGTTTTCTGCATATGTGGGATGATTGTTATAATATGATATCCCTTTTAAAAACTTTTAACGATGCCACCGTTGCTTTATCCGATGTTTATTATCCTAACTCATCAATACTTGTTGATCATTGTATTCAAATAGTACTTGTTTGTAGTGCTTTACTCGGTAACTCTGAATCAGGTGAAGTTATCGATGAGATGTTGAGTAAATGGGTCAAATATTTTCATTATATTCCCGATATTTTTTTGATTGCAAAATTTTTAAACCCGAATTATCGGATGGAGGGTCTTCAAAACTTACTTAAAATTTATTACGATGCATTAACACCTTTTTTATATCTCGTAGACTACCAGACTCCTAGCCCTCTTAGTGTTGCTCACCAAGCACAACTACTTTTAATTGAAACTTTTAATGATTACGATCAATCTTCATCTTCTAGTGATGTTAATGTGTCCCCTTCCCCCCGTCACTTCTACAAGACCCAACGACCCTCGAGGAGCTCTATCCCCATATATGAGATTGCTTGAAGATACTAAACGAAAACGGCAAAGGGTTAGTGCTAGTCGGTTAATGGAATTAGATAGTTATTTAGGAGTTTTTGAACCGACTTCGGTTCCAAAAAAACCTGATGGTGTTACTAACGATCTTGTGCAGTTTTGGTAGAAAGTGGCCAGTATTTTTCCCACTCTCTCTAGGATTGTCAAGGAGGTCCTTGCCGTTCCTGTTTCGACAATTTCTGTTGAACAGGCCTTCAGCACGGGAGGGTACATGTTAGATGAGCGTCGGTCAATGTTAACATACAAAAACCTTGAAAATCAAATGTTGATGAACGATTGGGTGAAAGCCGAAAAACGACAACAAGAAATGCAATTGGATGAAGGCGAATAGAGCGACTATTACGATACCACTTCGGGAAGCAACGACAACGACGAATATGTAAGTAGGTAAGTGAGGTAAGTAAAAGAACTACGTGGACTTTGATTCATTTTCGAGAATACGTAGGCAATTTATTCTAATATTACAAGTTAAAATTTAATTTTAATTTTTAATATTAGAATTAAATTCAAGTCTTTTTTTTTTTAACTTATTTTTTTCAAACAAAAAAAATTCGAATTACGTGGACTTTGATTCTTTTACGAGAATACGTAGACAAGTTAATTCTAATATTAAAAGTTAACATTTTAATTTTGAATATTAGAATTAAAATCAAGTCCTTATTTTTTTTAAATTTATTTTTTCCCAAAAAAAAAAAAAAAAATTAGCGGCGGCATTATCAAATGAAATTGAAAAAATTTTGTTAGTTAAATGATACTCGGACAAAACAGTGGAGATTTTTTTCGAAATATTCACCGCCGTATGTTGGCTATCGAACTTTCCATATGCAATTAAACGTTTTTGCAAAGTCCAAAAATTATCAATCCAATGGCAAGTAATTCCCATATAATTATGATTTTTAAAATGATTCGACCAAATATCCGAACATATAGAGACAATATGAGGCAAACTATCAAATATTGAAATTAAATTCAATTTATACTCACCGTCCATTTTTTCAATATCGCGAGTTAATTTATTTCGTGAAATTCTATTGCTAGATGGATTAAATGCACCCTTAGTATAATCTTCACAATGACTACTATGCGCACGATTAAGCAACAACAAGTCATAAAAAAAAAGGGCAAGGTATAGGCAATACACAGAGCATGAGTGAGTTTCTTCATTTTCTTAATTTCATTACGATGAATATATAGCCATACATTGATATAACACATACTAAATTACTAATACGAAGTAACATACAATTGAGCTCAGATGAACCTAGTCGAACAGAGATCGAAATCCCAATCAAGCTCTAAGTTGGCATCTAATGCCACACACTATTTCCTAATGATTATCAAGAGAGTAACAAAATGAAAGACAACGTGTATGATGCATGATTCAGCTCTACATAATTCTAACAAACTTAGTTAGGCCTCAACAAATTAAATATAAGGACTCCAAATCTAAATTAACGAAGCCCGCTAACTTAACTTATATCTCCATTTCAGATGAAAATTGACTTGGTCTCTTTCTTCATCATTAAGGACTTCTTCCAAGTTTGCTTGCTCCAAATATTTTTGCCATGAGTAGTGTCTCATTCCTCTCTTCCATAAAAAGATATTCTCAAGAAACTTAGTGACTTGGTTATGGCCATCTCATATTCATCTTCAGATCAAAGTATTAGAACTGGTGTATGTTTCTTGGACAAAAAATGTGCAACAAATTAATTATGAAACTCGAAACCCGATGGCTCATTCAAAATCTCATTGGTCAACCCCCCGACTACTAAATTCGATGAGTAATTCTCGTTGTCTTTCGATAATTTAGTTGTGAAAATGGGCTGGGATTTCAAAATCTAGAGATCGTGCAAACCCAAGGAGATCGGGCTGTACTCGGTGGTGGTGCATTTTAGCGTCGAGGACGAGACTATTTAAAGGCTCGTGTTCGTGCTGACCGAGGACAAGACTTCAAAGTTGTTGTCATCGATAGGGGTGAGCATTCGGTCGGTTCGGCCGAAAACCGAACCGAACTGAAAAACCAAAAATTGAAATACTGTATTTTCTGTGGGCTGAATCGAACCGAAATTGACTTCAAAACCGAAAGTTAAATGAACCGAAAAATTTGGCTCGGTTCGGTCGGTTATTGTCGTAATTTCAGTTGGGCTGATTTGCAAGCCCAATCCCTATTTGGCCCAATTCCAAGTTTTTAACTAATAACAAACATTAGAAAAAGTAACAAATAGGAAGGGATTTGCAAGCCCAATCCCCGTCTTAACTTAGAGTTTTACAAATTAAGAACATTTGCAAGCCCAATCCCTGTCTTAACTTACAGTTTTACAAATTAAAAATATGGTCTTAATTGCAGATCACCAACAGGAAAGCACCAAGAAAGGAGAAAACAAACAACAATAATTTTACATAAAAACAACAGAAACAGTGGCAAACTTCAACAAAAAACAGCAGCAAACTTCAACAAAAAAATAGCAGCAAGCAGCTAGCCTAACACATAAACATCACAACACCACCACCACAGCAACATCAGAACAACAACAGCAAACTTCATCAAAAAACAGGTCTAAACTTCAACAAAAAAACAACATCATGCAGCTAGCCTAACACAGAAACATCACAACACCACCACCCTAGCAACATCAGAACAGCAGCGCCATATCGCCTAAAAAGCAGCACCAACAAATTAACTGGTGTTTGATAATGTCTGTCCGATCCCCACATTAGGCAGCTCTAAAATACATAAACGATAAAAGTTTATAATCAAAATAAAATATTATATAACAAAAGGCAACAAATAAAAATAAGAAACTTAAAGAAATAACCTTTTTCAAACTTTTCAAGCTCTTCTTGTAGTTCTTCAACACACATAGCTTTGTTTGAACTTCGCAACCAATCTTGTGCACATACCAAGGCTTCAACAATCTTGGGAGTTAATGAACTCCTAAACTGATTAAAACTTCTAGAGCATATAGAATAGGAAAATTTCATGTACATATATGAAAATTTCATATACAAAAATCCACATGCTTGACTTGATCCAGGTATCCTACAAGAAACCAACTAATCAAGAGAAAGAACTGTTGCTTTTTGCAACAATGGCACAACTACGTACTATATATGTTCTCTTAGAGTAAGTCTTCGAGATGTATCTGAATGTTTTGCCCTTTTCTCATTTGACATATATATGAACAACATAAACCAGTCTTGCCTTTTGCTATGGGAACATCTCTCTCTTCTTCAATTATTTTCTTACAAATTAAAATTAAATTCTAACCAAAATGTTGACATAGCTTGTCAGAGTTTCATTTGAAAATTGAGTTAGAATCATGGGTTAGCAAAAAGTTTTATTAGGAAAGAGTAGAGAAAGATTATTTATAAATTTTATTAGCTAATTTATTTATTTATATTATTTAATTTTACACAGAAACTCTAAAACACAATTATAACAAACAAATGGATGTTATCGGTCCGACGTGTAGGAAAATGGCAACCCAAGCCAGTCTGGAGATTCTAAACATCGACGTGTAGGAAAATGTCAACCCAAGCCAGTCTGGAGATTCTAAACATCTATTATAAGAAGAAAAAATATATACAACATGTAACAATAATATGATTATATGCATTGGCCTTAATTTAACCTAGGTTTCTCGGCCCCGGTTGACTGGAAATTAATTCTACAAGAAACCAACAAATTAAGTAAAAAAACAAAAACAAACTTTTGCTTGCAACAAAATAAACATATTGTTTGAGACCAAAACACCTGCTAATAGATTAACAAAATTAAAAAAATTTCCGATTAACAAAATCTTGAAACCCAAACTACTATCAATTTCAACATATACAAACGCATGCATGTTATGAAAAATAAAGTCTAAAACCTAAAATCTAAAATACCTTTCTCAGATTGAAGAGGTCGTCGTAGATCGGGAGGATGGCTGATCTGGCGGAGATCCTGTCCGGTCTTAGGAGGAGCGGCGGTCCGGCGGGTTTGTGAGGAGCAGCGACTAGGGTTTGGATTTCAAGCGAGAGAGAGAGGAAGTGAAAGCAAAGGCAAATGAGCGGAGGTCCGGCAGATTTGTGAGGAGGAGCGACGGAGCGGTGGTCCAACAGATTTGTGAGGTGAGGAGCGGCGAGAAATCTCTGGATTTCAAGCGAGAGAGAGAGAGAGAGGAGATGAAAGCAAATGAGCGGATCTGGTCTGGGACTCTGGGTGGGTAGGTTAGGTAGGGTGTATTATAAATTTATTTATTTATTTACAATTCTTAAATAGAATGCGGTTCGATTCGGTCGGTTTCAGTGTATTTATTCATAAAAACCGAACCGATAACCGAATTCCTTAGAAAAAATAACCAAAAACCGAAACGATTATGAAAAAAACCGAACCGAACCAAAATTTTTAGTTCGGTTCGGTCGGTTTGTTCGGTTTTTTAATCACCCCTAGTCATCGGCTAAGCTGTACTAGCGGTTCGAGAAGAAATAAATTTGATGTAGATATGAATGACCATATAATCTAAAGTGCAAGAGTTCCACTACAACAGGTTCAGATAAACCACCAAAAGTATCTTCTGGTCTTCTTCTCCTTCTTCGTTCTCCATATGTATCGATGAAAAACCAAAATGAACAGAGAAATTAGGGCTAAAGTCAAGTGTTTTTCCTCAAATCAATGATTAAAAAGTACAAAAAATTATTAAAAAATGGGGTACCTAAATCAGCAATTTTGAATCAAATATTCTGGTATTAGGACTTCGATCCTTCATTTTCTTATATAGATATTCACTGGATTCGACAATTGGGGAGCTTCGATTTGGGTAGAAATTGATGGCACCATCTTAATATTCCGATTCGATGGTCCCCTGACATTAAAGATTTTGGGGTAGGTTTGCTCTTCGTAGAGAGTTGTGGAGCTGGAGCTCTAAAGCTCCGATTTTCGATTGTCTGGTGTCGATTTTCCGTGGCGGTGAAGATTTTTGGGAGTTGTGGTTTTTGGAGATGGAGTTTTGCTTTCGGGGTTTATAGAAGTAGTGTTTTATTTTTTTCACGTTGGGCAAGTGGCGAGCAGGCGGATTCTGGGTGGGCAGCGGTTGGGTGCGGATCAATTAATAAAAATGGTCAAATGTGGTCTCATAGTATGATAATGGTCTCATGCGAGACCTACTAATTTATTTAAGTCAAATTTGGTATCAAATCATAGGTTTTTTAAGAATTAAAAAAAAAACTTGTTATAATTACATAATTAACTTTGGGTGAGGAGTTTTATCTCAAAAAATGGATGCGAACGAGTGTTCAAAATATATTCATTTCTGACGATGTTTCTTTTGAAAATATACGGGTTAAAACACCAAGATAAAATAATATATTTGGATAATCGATATGTTGAACAAGCCCTCGTAGGAGCCAACAAAAAAATCTTAAGGCCTTGTTTGGTATAAGACTGCGAATACCAGGATTGGGATTCCGAATCTCAATCCTCGTTTGTTCTACGACTCTAATTTTCAATCCACAACCAACCAATTGTTACACCTAACCCCACACATCTCTTTTATCACATCATCAGTATAATAAAAATTTAAATATTACTAAATACAATATAATAATACACTATCATCCACTTTTCATACATGATTTGACATCAAATACAATATAAAAATACATTATCATCTACTTTCCAAACATTATTTGACATCTATAGTAAAAAGTAAAAGATTTTGAATTCTATAACAAACAGATTCTTACTATTTACAGAATTCTGAATACTCAAGATTCTGAATATTAGAATTTAGAATCCCAATGAAACCTAGTCCAAACAACCCCTAAGACAATGCGACACCTGAATTACCTTTGGGTAAACCAGATTCTAATAATAGGTCTAATGAACCATTGGAATACAACTCATGAATCTCATTAATATATCTAATTAGAGTGAAGTGATGTTAGATAAGTCTAAGAATCCCAAAGGCCTTGTTTGGTCCAAGACACCGAATACCAAGATTGAGATTATAAAACTCAATTCTCGTTTGTTCTAAAATTCAAATTTTCAACCCACAACCAACAATTTCTTACACATAACCCCACACTCATCTCTTTTATCACATCATTATTATATTTAAATAATTAAATATTACTAAATATAATATAATAATACATTATCATCAACTTTTCAGACATGATTTGACATCAAATACAATATAAAAAATATTATCATCAACTTTCCATACATTATTTGACATCTACAGTAAAAAGTAAAGGATTCTGAATCCCATAACAAACAAAGATTCTTACTATTTATAGAATTATGAATACTCAAGATTCTGAATACCATAATTCAGAATCCCAACGAAACCTAGTCCAAACAAACCCAAAGATTTTAGAGAAATTTAAAAAATGGCACAAGACACCAACAACCAACAACATCATATCTAAATGCAAATGAGAGAGATACTTGAACATCAAAAGAAATCACGAGAAATCTTTGTTGACGTTCATGAACGAGTCAAGGCTCTCGAAGTTAAGCTGAGTTCATCCGGAGGAAGACAACGTATAACTTTTGGGATGGAACCCCTTTTATATCAAAAGGACAAACGAACCAAGGTTATAACACGACCAACTGATGAAGAAAAAATGATGGTAGTAATCAAATGGATTCCATTACCTCCTTGATGGAGAAAGAAAACCTATACGACCTTGCTGAATCCTTCGTAGGATTAGGTACTGTAGATATAAAAACAATCACGGGAGAACCTTCAGCCTTAGTTCCAATGAATGCTCCTGCACCACCATCACCAAGTCTGAACCCAAGAAAAAGTACGGCATCACATGAAAGATACCAAATGCATCAATGCCACATGTCGGTGATTTCATCATTAAAGAGATCATAGAAACATAGCAGGTACCATACAACATTCCCGAAGGCCCAATATTCTTAACACGAGAAACTCCAATTTGATATCATACATCCGTATGGATTATTTTTGAATCTAGATATCATAGACTTCAAGAATCGAAAGAAGATATCTAGATGATTGGGTGTCCACAATGCGAATTGTGGCCCGAACTCTCGGCCTTAAAAAGGAAGGATTCACTTTACTTCTTGAAATGAGACTTGAAGGATATGTAAAGATCGCATGAGATTTAATAGGATCAGATATAAAACTTCGAGTTATATTTAGAGAATCATTGAAAGGGATAGTTAATAATATGACCAAATTAATTAAATTTCATTTTATCGGCATAGGATACTTCGATGATATGGAGGAAGGCAAACATAATAAATACCGACAAGCCATTTATTGACTCGAGTTACGAGATATGTGACATGTAAACAAATACAACAAGCTATTCACCGTTTATCCAGGAATATCGATAACTAAGTTGTCAATCTAATAAACGTAGTTAATTAACAATGTCAACGAGTACCTGAAACATAACAATGCAACCTACATAACACAGTAGAACATTGTCACAAAATAACAATATATCTGATCAAAGTTCATTTGCTTTTAATTATGCGACAAGTTATTTATTTCGCATAACATATATGATGTGTTTGTCATTAAATAAGTAGATGCTAATACGTATCTTTACGCTCATATGAAAATCACTTTCCACAAAACATAGCAACACAATGTCACCCAAATAGCAATCACCGTAGCAAAGTACATGAAAACTACAGAGATTTGTACGAGAATGGATTTTTACTAAAATCTAATTACGTCACCAGTAACAAAAAAGGAAATCTCTATAGATAGGCAATATTAAAAATTGAATCCAAAATAAAAATAAAAATAAGGGATTGAACACAAATAATAAAATTGAGTTTCACGAAAACCATAACTCACTTATCAATTCACATAATATACACACCGCTTGATAGCAACAAGTCATGAACAGGCTAGAATTCCAATTGCATGATTTTTCTTTGGCAAACACTTGTTTAGACCAGATTAACGGGTCATACTCGTTAGATTATTTGACCCAATACTATAATATATTAAATTTTATGTTGTAATGTATTGGTTTTTGTACTGTACGGTATTAGTTTTTCATAAATCTCTGATCCGTGATATAATGTATTAGTTTTTGTAATATAATACTTTTGTACTATAATGTATTAATTTTTCCACTATAATGTATTGCCATTTTACTTTTTGATTTAAGAAATCATAGCTTAGCTAAATATATTTGAAAAAACCCAAAGAAACTAATACACATATCACTTGGTTGTGCCACCCCCTCCTATTCTTCCACGTTTCTGCCATCTTTTTCGGTCGGTGGGAAGCTACGCAAGTTTCCCAATTAAACCACCCTCCAATCGATTCAATCTGGATTTGTTAGGCAAAGACTCAAATGTGACGGTCACACGGGTCTTTTGTCATGTGACGAATCCCCAAACACAATAAATTTGCCTAATCCGACCCTATTTGATGGATCAAATCCGGGTCTGAATAGATATAGAGCTCCGTCACATGATAAATGATCCATGTGACCGTCACACATGAGACTTGATCGATTTGTTATTGGTGGAAAAAATTGGAGAGAATAGAGTGTCGGTTACAATCAATTATATTTGCTTACCTTAATTATGTCGCAGTTAACTTGCGAAAATTATGCAAACAAATTTAAGAGAAAAATGGACTAATTTGCCCACATTAAGTAAGCTAGGTGTGAAAATAGAAAACGAACCTACCCGCTTACAGCCAGGCTCCCTCTCTTTTAAAACCCTAATTGTGAAGCGCCTCTGCCAGGGTTTAAGGCTAAGAGCTTGAAATTCGGGTAAATTTCTCAACTTTAGTTTGAATTATTCATGCGCATTACACAATCGATACAATTGATAAATATTTGGATTTATTTTACTGAATCGGGTTCTAGGGTTTACGCTTATTTCGAGCGTGATTTTACTTTTTAGTGATGCCATGGTTCTGATTTTACTCTGAATGCAGCGGAAAGAATACCGAAGATGTATCTCCAATTTTATATCAATGAAAATGGTGATAAAGTTTACACCACAAAGGTACTTTTGAAATTGGCTCATTCTGAATAGCTTATCTTTGGTCAATTTTGTTATATAGTTGCTCTCTTTCATTGTTATAGCGTGCAATTTAACCGAATACATACGTGTATTATCAAGTAGTAGCTCAATTGCTAATGTGAGGCCAACTTAGCTGATGTCTACCTGCTATGCACATGATTTTCTTTTTGCTCATCTTTTAGTGTTCATTTTGTATTGTGTATTTTGTAAGATCAAATGTGGAGTGGTATTTACGTAAATTTGTGATCGGTTCAAGTATTTTTTTCTGAATGAAATCTCGGCTTTACACTCTCTCCGCACTTGGGTACTTTTTGAAGAGAGTTTTTGGTTACACTTTATACCTTATCCTGATGTTGATTTGTGTTTTTTGAACCTATGACAAGTGAGGGTCATTTGATTATATCGATCTTGATTGATAATTGCACGTTTTTCTATTTGCAGAAGGAAACACCTCTAGGTTTGGCCACACAATCTGCTCACCCTGGTAAATTCTGAATCTTTGTTTTACCGTAGTTTGTTCTTAATTAATGGTTGCTAGTACTTGTGTGTATGCATAATTGCACAATGCATATGTATGGGTAGGGAAAATATTATTACATGCCTCCAAAAAGTATTACTTTATGTGCTATAGGGAATTAAGCAGCATTATATTGCACAAACTATGATTCCTTGTTATTTTAATGGAATATTATTCCATTCTTTAAATACACAAACACACATTATTTGTTGAGTGTTGGAAATCTGACAAGGGTTTGGAAATATGAAAGTGTTGAGTCGTCATCTTTCAATATTTGGCAGCATATCTATCAGTTAGGAATTGATATTGTGCGTCACTGTGTATCAGTGTGGCAACTATTTTATATTCTCTCCGCATAGAATTAAATATCGTTTTGGATATATTTCACTCTTTCTTCCAATTTTATCCCTAACCCAATCCTAAAAATCTCTTACTTTTCAATTTACCTCTAATACTTGATTTTCGTTGTTCTTTAGTACCATAATTTAAGGGATCGAGGGAATTTACTTGGGTACATTAGTCAAGACATTTAACTTTTAATTCTTCCATTTGAGTCTTAAACGGATGGAGTAGCTTTCTTGTGCTGAGAATATGAGATTTAATTCATAAACCAGCATTTTGATGAGTTGTTTCCTTTTTGGAAGGAACAAGCTTAAATTAATAATTTAATTTGCTGCTCCCTAACCTACTGTTTTGTCTCGAATGCATCGCAGCCCGTTTTTCCCCCGATGATAAATTCTCGAGGCAGAGAGTTCTATTGAAGAAGCGTTTTGGCTTGCTGCCAACACAACAACCACCTCAGAAGTACTGAAGTGCCCTTGGGCCTTTTTATGTTTCGAAAAATGAAGATATAATCCGACTTTCCTTGTCAAATGTCGTAGATTTCAGAACTTGAATCTCTTGTTATGTGGACTTTTGCAAACACTGATTAGGATTCTAGTTTGCTATTATGGTGTGTGTTGTATTAGAAATTATTAACAGGATATAGCATCAGCTTGCTTTATTGCGATTCTATCTGTGTTTTTATTTTACCTTGTTTTTCTTGTCTACTACGTGAGATAAAAAAGAGGGAAAAAAACAAGCGATCTTAGATTCCAATCTGGGATTTGATATACACTTTGTGAAGTGCAGTATGTATGTTTAAAGTGGGATATGGTATCAAAACACATTCACGAATAATAAGAACTTGAATATTGGGAATTAAGTTGAGTTGATTTGTCACCTCGAGTTATTTTTTTTGTCTCTAGCTGAAGCATATAATTTTATTTTTCTTTAGCATCATGGTTTTCGCCTCTTGTAGAATTCAAAATAGTTTTAGTATTTGCTAACAACGCTTAAAGTTGAGCATGTCCAATAAATAGTGTTTGATAAATAAGATTTCAAAATGTTTAGTAAAGTCAAATAAAATCAGAATAAAAAGTCTAAGTTTATGATCGCTTGTCTGTTGCTTTTAGAAAAAAATGATTTAAGAGCGTTTTTAGACTGAATCTGTGATTGCCTGTGGTCTTATTCTCAAAAAGTTCACCTACATTGGTGAGGGGCAGTGTTAGGAATAATAAAAATTAGGAGAAAGATAAAACAATGATAATAAGGAAAGGAAAATAAAATTTCAAAGAAAAATATATAAGAGCTATAATTCCTTTTTTTTTAAAATTTAATAGTGTACTTAAATTAAAACAGCTTAAGATGGATAACATGTATAATATTTGTTATAGCATTTGGATACTTTGAAATAAAAAAGGAAAAGTTTACAGCATTTGTTTGTTCTAATTTCACAGTATTAATATTAACTACGAATCACTTTTAACTTTGTCAAAACCCGTGTTGTTTTATTTACCAAACCATCCTTCATTTGGTCATCTTTTAACTTTGTCAAAACCCGTGTTGTTTTATTTACCAAACCATCCTTCATTTGGTCATGGGTTGTGTACACTGTTCAATTTGCTTTGAGTACTTATTTTGAACAAAAATATATTTATAGCAACTTAGGGTGATATTGGATACCATTTCATTACGGAGATTTTTTAAGATGAGAATGAACAAAATTAATTCTATTTAAACTTTTTTTTTTTAACACGAATGAATATATATAACGATCCTAACTTATTTGATATGAAAGTAATAAAATAATTGCATATGATTAATAGCTACAGGCCATGTGTTGAAAAATAAAAAAATTTATAAAAAAATGTGTTTTGATTTGAATTATTTTTTTTTTGAAAATAATTGAAATGATTGCTGGAAGAAAGAAAGTAACTAATACTAGTAGTATAATTTTTTATTCTTCTTAAAAAATATCACAAACTAATTAGCCAGAAAAAAAAAAGAGAGAGAGCCAAAATGGGATTGTATCGCCAATCGCAACCTTACGAGGCGAAGTGCTTGGGCCGGCCCAGAATTGGAAACCCGTTTACGTAGTGAGGGCAGAATTGGAATTTTAGAATACGTCATTTTTAGTAGACCACAGTCTCAAAACCAACTCCCTCTTCCCCAAGCTGTGCGTTCAGTCACACTGGAACGAAGACTCGAAAATTCTTCTCTACAGTAAGCAATCTCTTCTCTCCTTATTTTTCCCAAATTTCGGATTTCCAATTTACTGATCGTCTCTGGTTTGTGAAATAATTCCCTCAGGATGGCTCGAGGTTTAGGATTTCTGGTTGTGGCGATTTTGGTATTGGCATGGAGATGTGAATCGGCTATCTTCAATCCGGTCTCCGAATCTCATCGATCCGCCGCATTGGAGCTTTTTTCTCCCGCTGATGGATCTTTTGGAAGGTCAATTTTTAAACCTCTTATAAACCCATCCTCTCTTGGCGCTTGCCTGTTTGGTCGTAATTGTATGTTGTTGCATTCCCCCCACCCCCCGAGAATTCTCGCCAGTTTAATGTATTGATCTGGTATTGTTTTTATGATCTGAAGAAAAAAAATTAGCGGTGTTTGTGAGTGCGGACGGTAAAAGGGGAATATCTGATCTTGTTAATTTGTTATACTTCTCATAACGTAGTGATGACTAGAGAGATCTGTTGTTCAAAGTGAGTGCGAGACAATGAAATGTGGTTGGCCAGCTCCGAGCCTGGTTTTTAAGCTAGTTCAATTGAATTAAATGTTTCTCTGTATGCTTAGTTGTTTTTGTATTGAGTGATGACACTTTTCAGTAAATTACGGGAGTTTACTTTTTAAAAATAGCGGGAGCTGTGATTTCATTGCGCTAGATATCCTGCATTTTTTTATGTGCTTTCTTTCCCATTGTTCGTAGAATAATAGTTAAAAAGAAGTGGATGATTACTTATATAATGCCATTCTAATTTGAATTTGTATAAATATTGGAAAGCAAATTTTTACCCTTTTTTACTTGGTGCAGAATGACAACATTTGTGCTTTGATTTTTAACACCAGCTTAAAATTTTGCATTTGTGGTTAAGTTAGTTGGCCTTCTCACTTGGTTGTAACTATTTGCAGTCTGGAGGAGACATACGAGGCTTTAAAGACATTTGAGGTTCTTGGGATTGAAAAGAAGTCTGATGTTAAAACTTCTACTTGTGCATCTGTTGCGAGCACCCTGTTGTCTGCTTCTTCAGCTGTAAAGGATTTATTCCATGCATTAAGAGTTAACAGCATACTGAAGTGTGAGCTCAAGAATGAGGCTCTTACGGTATTAAAACTCACGTTTCCCTTATCTGCTTAGTTTTATTTAATATTATCATTTAATGTGAAAATGTATTTTGCTCATGTATCTTTTATTTCTGCAGGGAGCTGAATCTAGGCTTAAAGATTCTCTAAACGCTGCCAATTCACTTCTTGATTATTACTATTCCGTGGGAGGTTTAGTCCTCGTGAAGGTAACATGATTTATTTTATTAAGTTCTTCAAAGCCCATCTCATTCAACAGTTCAACGAGATTTAACATAAATTGATTTTTGGCAAAAAGGGGTAATAGATGTGTTAACAATATAAATGTATATTCAACAAGATTGCCACACTTTCTTTGCTAAAAGGCGAAGCATTCAGTTGCTATCTCCACTTTAATTTTATTTCGTTTTTGGTTTACTATTTTTTTTTCTGTTACTTGTCATTTTATTACTGTGTTGGGTTTGAGCTTCTTATTTTGTTGATTTGGAAATCAGGCTCAGACTTCTGAAGTGGATGTTCATCTCAATGATGCTGATAAGATTTTTCGCTCTATAAAGGTGAAACTCTGGATGTGTTGCATATATTGGATCATTAAATATGACAACTGCATTAACTACTACTCTTATGTAATATTTCTAAGCCTAATGTGTTGCCCATTCTTGCCAGTCTCTCAGTCAGAGTGATGGGAGGTGGCGCCTTAGTTCCAACAACCCAGAGTCTAGCAATGAAGCTGCTGGTAAATATCACATGGCTATATTTAAGTTACATTTGCTAACTTAACATTGTTTCATCTTCTGTTGGTTTCTTCCCTTGTGACTCGGCAGGCAAAATTTGTTTATTTAATGTGGTTTGTTATCTTTTGATTGTTATTCACCATGTGATTTGTTTTTACAGGGTTAGCGCTCGAAGCCCTGGCTGGAGTTATTTCTTTGGCATCTTCTGAGATTGATAATTCTCTGGTGAGCGTTATTTACGTTAGTTTTATTACTAACACATTGTGATGGGATTTGATAAAATCAGTACTGCTTTTAACTTCCTTTGTACAAAGGTTGAAGAGAAATAAATGGTGAAGTTGCTCTCATTTAGTTGGTCTGAGGGTACAAAATGGAAGATTCCTAACTTATTGAGCCTTTCTTGATGGAGATGTTGATTTATTGTATCATTTTTACCCATATTTGTACTGTACAATATTACACTGATGCCTGTTCTTATATTTTAAAATCTCATCAAATGCATTAATCACCAAATGTGTTCTTCAGAATACCATCAACATTGAATATGTGAAATATATGATATTAAGATCCATTATGACTTTGTCTGTATTTTTTTTTTTTTTTTTTGCGATTCTCTTCTATAATAACTTTTGTATGTGGGAAATTTCTCTCTATTTTATAAATTCTAGAACTCAGATTTCTAGTATACTGATCCAAATTTGCTTCATGTGCCAGATTGCTACTCTGAAAAATGACATTGTGAAGCTATTTGACGGTATTGAAAGATATGGTACGTCTCTCTCTCTCTCTACCCCCACCCCCACCTCGAATGTTTTCAATTTTAATGTGACGCAATATAGACATGAATTAAATTCAACCTTATCAAGTACCTGTCAAGTGTTAAAGGAATTTTAAATTCTTATCTTTTCTCTCCCTAAAACATGATTATTTTGTTTCTCACCTCTTTCTGATATCAATATATCACTTCCACTTTTGAATAGTGGAAACTTAACATTAGCAATTAGTGCTCCTTTATTTGCAATGAAATAAGAGGCTTACTCAGCTGAAGGCTTTCTTTACATGCTATCTACTCCGCTCTCCACTATGCTTTACCGTACAGCCTATATTTTTTCTTTGAACACTAGATGAAGACTAACTATGCGATAAGAGTTCAGCATGCTCGCAATTTGGTTGGTGGTAACTGTCATTTGAATCCGATGCCACCAAATTGAATTTAAATCCTATTTGGGATTCTGGTTTTGGATCTGCAGAACTTCACATTTTATTCTATATGCTAAATCCAACAACAAAACTAGCAAACTAGCCCTTGTTATTTAAGAAATCTAAATTGGTAATCAAAGATTGGTTTGCTATTGTTATTACATCGCTTAAGAATCTAACTCTGCTCTTCTTTTTTAGAGGATGGGACTTGTTACTTTGATGAGAAGCTTGTTGATGCACGTGGTCATCAGGGTCCAATTTCAGCTTCTGCATCAGTAGTCCGTGGAATCACAGCTTTTGCAGTAGTCACCAACGAAAATCTAAATGTTAGTTTATACTTAAGCATGAGTTTCTAGTTTGTGTAATGTGCGTTTTTTCTTAATTATATGTTTTTCTTGAGACTTTCTAAAACTAGTGGTTTGACAATTGCAGCTTCCAGGGGATAAAATCTTGGGTTTGGCCAAATTTTTCCTTGGCATTGGAATTCCTGGAAGTGCCAAAGACTTGTATTACCAAATTGATGCCTTGGCATCCTTGGAAAACATCAGGCAAGTGTTATTTAATTTTGTTATGAAGAGATGGTTTCTGAATTTTGAAAAGTTTTTATTGTAGCTGCTGCGGTTAAATCTTATACTGTTATTGATCCATAATTAATTTCCCATTTCCCATTTTGTTCCAGGGGATCAGTTCCTCTGATTTTATCACTGCCAGCTACTGTCCTTTCGGMTACCAAGAAAGATCAACTTAAGGTCTGCCATCCTGATAGTTTTTTGCCCTCAATCAATTTGATTTATCGCATGTATTACCTAACATCGTTTCTTCTTATTGTTCTAAAATTTCTGTCCCGCTTCTGTGATTTTGACCGGTCTAGAATAAAATAAAGATTTAGATTGCTTCTGTGTATTTCAGAACTCATTGCTGTCTTGCACAAAACTATTCTCGATAGTCTGTGTATCAGAGTTATAGTGAACTGCGTACAATTCCAGACCTAAATGTTTGATAAGAGTCTTCTACCTAAGTTCTCTGTATTCTAGCTCATGGCACGCTGTTTTTCAGGTTAGGGTCAGTACCGTATTGGGTTTGTCGGTCCCTCCTCTGTCAGTCAAGCTCATGCAGATATTTATCTCTGGTACTAAGGATGCCTCTATCATTGATCAGGTGCTTCTTTTTTATTTTTAAATTAGATGACTGCAGAAGAAGTTACAATTTTGTGTATCGTTATATCTTTTTCATGTTCCTATGCACCTTAAATGATAAATGTTTATGGATTTCCATGATGCAGAAACTTAAATTTGACCCTGAGAATGCAGTGCATGTCTTGGAAACATTGCCAACAAATGTTGATGTTGGAAACTATGTTTTTTCTTTTGAGGTACCATAGCTTTCCACTTTTTACCCCTCTTAATATCCTCTGTCACTATTTTGTTTGGTAAAGCCAATCGTCTCTTTTCTACCATGCTCTGATATTACTAGTGCACAATTGGTAGATTGCATTTGACGAACCAGAAGATAAGAAAAAATATGCGACTGGAGGAAGGACTAAAGTATCTGTCCATGTGACTGGAGCCATTAAGATCGACAACGCAGAGATTGTTGTACTTGACAGTGATCTTGGGAACGTGGAAACTCAGAAGAAGTACATTCTTAACCGCACCACCCCCCACCCCCCCAAATCCAATTTTCTTCCAGTTCATCTTCTGTTTTTTGCTCTCTTGTTGCTTCACTCCCTATTAAATCTCAAACTTTATGGCATCCCTAATTGCTTATGTTTAAATGCAAATGATCACAATATTCATCTTTAGGAATTCATGACGTGTCGCATGAAATAACTAAGGAAGTTGCTTTGACATTTTTTTGGTAATCCAGGCTGGATTTACCAGGAGAGAATGCCGTTGCTTTGTCAGCTAATCACCTCCAGAAGTTGAAGTTATCCTTTAGCTTGACCAGTCCCTTTGGAAATGCTTTCAGGCCTCACCAGGTTTTCATTTCAGTTCCTTACGTGTGAGTGCAACTATATTCTATATTAGTCATATGTTGTGAGTATCATGTTCTTTCTATTCAGGCATTTATCAAGTTGAAACATGAAAGTGGAGCTGAGCACATCTTCCTGGTGGGAAACAAGGGCAAAAATTTTGAGATAATTCTAGTTAAGCGCTCTATTAATTTTCTCAACCGTCCGACTTTAAATTATATTATGTGTCCATTTAGGCCACACCTTTTGAAAGTCATGTTCTAAATATTACAGTTGATGCAGTTGTTATAGTATTTGTTATTCCCCCCTAGTCCTCTACATATTGTCTTCAAAGTTTTTGATTTATATTAGGTTGTGAAATTCTTCTAGCAGCTTCCACGATGTAATGCATTCTTGCACTTGCGTATATATATTAACTGCACATATGTCTTGTAGGATTTTCTGGGTCTGGTCGAGAAGTTTTTCTATTTATCCGGGAAGTATGACATTCAACTTACAGTCGGAGACTCTGTCATGGTAAAATCTTTATGAAGCAAAATCATGATCATTTTAACATTTTGTGGCACCTGCCCGTTTACTTACATGAAAGTGCATATTTTGATCTGATTTCCTTTGTTCCGTCTTCTTAGGAGAACTCTTTCTTGCAACCTCTGGGACACGTTGAATTGGATCTTCCAGAAGCACCCGAAAAGGCAGCCCGACCTCCTCCACAAGCTGTTGACCCATACTCCAGATATGGGCCCAAGGCAGAGATAGCTCACATTTTTAGGGCTCCAGAGAAACGACCCCCTACAGAACTTTCTCTTGCTTTCTTGGGCTTCGTTTTCTTGCCGTTTTTCGGTTTCTTGGCTGGGGTAACCTTTAATATTAATTTTTTACCCTTGCATGATTGCAATTGTTATCTAAGGGGAGATGAGGCTAAAACATGTATGCTTCATTTTATTTTCCCGCAGCTTGTTTACCTTCGTGCTAACCTCAAGAATTTTCCCAAGTCTACTGTACCTGCGACTTTTGCCATTCTCTTCCATCTGGGCATTGCTGCAGTTCTCACACTCTATGCACTCTTCTGGTTCAAGGTATGTCGCAAAATTCTACTCCTGTTTGAATTTAGCAATTTTCATCTGCATCCTGTTTTTTTATGTTATCATTTTAATCGATTCTACCTTTGCTCTGCGTTGTTCTTTATGTATTCAGTTATTAGGAAAGTTATTGTTTAACTATGCAGTCGAAGTTATCATTTTATCTTTGAGTCTGGTCTTTGTATATGATTCACCTATACCAGCCTCTCTTAATTGCTTTTTATTGTATACTCCCTCCGTCCCAAAATCATTGTCGCTTTAGCTCAAAATATTCGTTCCAAAATAAAGACAAAGTTGGCCATAATCTTCCAAAATAGTCCATTTTTAATATGAGCTCTGGAAATGAATACGAGTTAAGAAGATAGAGAAAGGTGCTACTTTTAAAAAAATAATTAGACTTAACTGACGGCATATCAGTCATTTTATAATTTTTCTTAATCTGTGTGAACGACATTTATTGTGGGACGGATGTATTATTGAATATCTTAGAACTTGTTTCGCCATTTCAATCTTATTGACATTTTTTTTCTACTTATGAAAAAATCTAGCAAGGAAATTCATTGAAATTCTGATTAAGTTCCTTGATCACAAGTTTTGTTCTGGTTTAATTTCCTGTCATTCTAATTCCATTTGACTTCAAATTATCGTATTTTCTACAGTTGGATCTGTTCACAACATTGAAGGCACTCGGTTTGTTGGGAATGTTCTTGATGTTTGTCGGGCATAAGACACTATCCCATCTTGCATCCACCTCTGCCAAGTTGAAATCTGCTTGAAAAATCCGTATACGTTTTTCTGGGAGTTTCAAGAATAGGAAAAACACAACTCGAAGTGAACCGGGTTTGGGGAGTCTGACTCAAATCTTTGTTCAAGGACAGTTTACTAAATTACGTAATTGCATTAGAAAATTTTGATTTTTACATGGGATTAGCAGACTTCAAATCATCCTTCATTACCTGTTGATGAGAGCCTTAGGCATATAGACGGCTTAGCTATGGGCACAACCAAACACGAAAGATGTAACTGGATTAGATTGGTCGTTTATCTTAATTGATCTTTGCCTTATAGCAGGTAATTGGGTAGTTTATCTTAATTTTATCTTCATACAGCAGGTGACTGGTAAGTAGTGGACCTTTTTGTCGGACGTAATGTATTAAAAAAGCGGATAATTCTCACGATATGTTTGGATTGTGTCATATATTATGCCCGCTTGATTCTGCCTTTGATTAATGTTGAGTTGGAATTAAACTTCTTTAATATGGTAAGAAAAAGTTCAACAAAACCATCCCCACCGACCCTAGCTTGTCCGATTGAAAGAAGTGGACAGAGACAACTTTTGTAGTTTCAAAGCTTTCCGTTTTTATTACGCTTACAGTATTACGTTGGTTTTGTCAATTTATTTGAAGCATCTTTGGGAGATTAGTATGCATTAACAGAAATGATTTACGGAGAGAGATGTATGCATAAAGAAACAAATGAAGATTACAGAAAACTATTTGTCATTTTATTTTGAAGCGTATTTGAGACATCAGTATGCATTACGAAACGAATGTATGGAGAGAGATGTACTAGATGAAAGCTTAAGGAAAAAATGAAGAAAATAGAAAACTCGGATGATTTTGGTTGGAGCTGAAATCCGTTCAATTACGTTGGTTTTGGACAAGGATTTAATAATTACAATACTTAGATAAGAAACACGGTTATAATACATCATTTGAATTTTTAATTTAGATATAAAACTTTGTAATTATTACAAATATTTTTTCATTTATATTTTTGATAAATCCCATGTAATAAATAAATATAACTATATATATTAAGATTATTATATAAAAATTAATAAAGTAAAAGTATAAAAAAATAATTAAATAAAGACGTTCCGACTAAAACTGTTCAACAAAATCGAAAACATATTCCGTAAAGGAAAAAACAAAAGGGAACATCTAATAATAACACACAAAACAAAAGTGCGAGCATCTAATAATAACATAAAAACATTAATATTGTAAAAAATTTAATAAACATGTAAATTTCCTTGAAATCTCACTTATCATTTCCTAAGAAAAATTAATACAATTTGTCTTTCCTATACGATTAATTTTGTTATGTTTACCAACCTAAAATCTCACTTATCATTTCCTGAGAAAAATTAATACAATTTGTCTTTCCTATACGATTAATTTTGTTATGTTTACCAACCTAAATATGATACTTTTTCGATGTATACATGTATATTTTCAATTCTATTTATACATATATATTTTTAGATGGACAATGAAGATTGTTTTGTTTACAAACGACAAATCTGATAATTTTTCTATTTATACAAATATTTTTTCAATGGACAGTGAAGATTGTTTTAATCTTATGGTTGAAAACATCTCGATAGCTCTTTATTGAATATTTCAACATGAAATTCCCAAAATCTTATCTCAATAAACTAAACGAGAAGTTCTATCGTGCCCCTTAATTTACTATACTATACCTAATACTTTTTAATCATTAGATTATTTTAATTTGTGTGTAGTGGAATAATCTAATAGTTTAAAATACATAAGGTATGATGAGAGTGTATATCATGGACCCAGTTACACCTTGTAAGGTGCACCGTGTAATTTAATTTATCATCGTATATAACAGTCATATATTATCACATAGAACTGGTACATATCATCACATATAACTAATACATATCAACACAAGTAATTGAAATTCTAAAATTTAAAATGCTAAAATTAAAAAAAAAAAACCTAAAACAAAAAATTAAACCATAAAAATGAAACATTAATCCCTAAAATAAAAAACTAAACCAATATTAAACTCTAAATCCTAAATTTATATCATATATCATCACATATAACTAATACATATCAACACAAGTAATTGAAATTCTAAAATTTAAAATGCTAAAATTAAAAAAAAAAAACCTAAAACAAAAAATTAAACCATAAAAATGAAACATTAATCCCTAAAATAAAAAACTAAACCAATATTAAACTCTAAATCCTAAATTTATATCATATATCATCACATATAACTAACACATATCATCATATATTACTGACACATGTCATCACATATAACTGGCAGAATGATAGATTTTTGCCAGGACCCTAAAATGAAAAATTAAATAAAAAAAATAAAAAATTAAACTTTAAAATGAAATATTAAACCCTAAAAATGGAAAACTAAACCCTAAAATGTAAAACTAAGTCCTAAAATAGAAAAATAAACCCTAAACTCTAAATTTTTAACACGTATAACTGTCATATATCATCACGTATAACTATTATATATTATCACGTAAAATAGGGTGAATCTAACAAGGTGCACCCAGGTGCACTTAATAAATTATCGGGTATGATATATTGGGAGACTGTAAAATTTTCGAGACTATAATCCCACTTTAATATTGTAAAGAAACCTTTACAAGATATATCCTTTTAATTTCTACGTTTCCTCGTATTAGAGTAGGTCTTGGGTGAGACCGGTCTCATAGAATGAGACCATATTTTACCATATTTTAAAATTGACCCGCACCCAGGAAAACCGGATCCAATCCCCCCAGCCCAAACCTGACCCAGAAAAAAACCTCACCCCACCCTACAACTCACCCGTCTCCATCTACAAAATTTTTTTCCTTCTTTCTCCCATCTTCAGAAAAAAATCTCTGCAAATTGAACGCGAAAAATCTGCAAATTTCTGCAAGTTGAAGGCAAATTCAAAGAATGAACTCGAATATATTGAATCAAGAATATATTCGAGTTCAAGTCGAATTTTCGCATAAAACCGAAGCAAAAAATCGAAGCAAAATTAGGGATCAGGAATCCAATTTCCGCATCGTAAAACATTTGTCGTGGCTGATTTCAGAATCTCTAATTCGAATTGATGATTCAGGTAATTAAAACTCTTTTCAATTTAGGCATCGAAAAATTTGGGGGAAACTTGATTCAACATATATTTTCTCATTAATTTTAATTTTGTTGATGAATATGGAGGACATTTATATACTGCAAAAAAAATATGGAGAATAGTTCAATAGTTGAAGATTTGGAGGAAGTTCATATTATTGAAGAAGATACGGACACAGGTATTACCGCACTTTCTGTTTTTGTAATACTTTTAGTACTGTTTGTGATACTTTTGATACTATTTCTGATACTTTGTAATGATATTTTGGATGAAGGATGTCATAATGCTGATTGTATTCATATATCAATTAGAGAAGAAGATATGGAACAAGGTATTATTGCACTTTCTAATTGTGTAATACTTTTAGTAGCGTTTGTAATACTTTGAGGACCGTTTGTGATACTTTATATTGTTGTTTTGGATGAAGGTATTACTGCACTTTCTAATTGTGTAATACTTTTAGTGCCGTTTGTAATACTTTTAATACTATTTGTGATACTTTATAAATATTGTTTTGGTTAAAGGTATTACTGCAATTTCTAATTGTGTAATACTTTTAGTACCGTTTGTAATACTTTTAGTACCGTTTGTGATACAATTCATACTATTTGTGATACTTTATAAATGTTGTTTTGGATGAAGTTATTATTGCAATTTCTAATTGTTTTAATACTTTTAGTACTATTTGTAATACATTTATTACTGACTTTGATACTTTTGATAGTATTTGTAATAATTTTTAATACTTTGCAGAACTAAATGATTCAGTGGACATAAGAGGATCTTTAATGGAGACTTTATGATTTGTACTGTGATCACGCTCGCGCAATGGGATTTAACGTGCACAAGTCAACGGACAAAAAGAATACCGATAGACAATTGAGAGAAAAATACTGTTAGAATTTCATATATGTACCACAATTATACTACTTTTGTAATATAATAGGTGTGTTCTATGATACTTTTAATATATTTTCTGATACTTCAAATACATTTTGTGATACTTAATCAGATATATTAAAAATTCATACTAGTTTTTTGATACAATGTTCTGTGATACTTTTGATATCTTTTCTGATACTTTTAATACATTTTGCGATACTTGACTAGATATTATAAAAATCACACTAATTTTTTGATAGAAAAATAAGTGTGTTCTGTGATACTTTTAATATATTTTATGATACTTTTAATGCATTTTGTGATACTTGATCAGATAATGTAAAAAATCATATTACTTTTGTAATACAAAAATAAGTGTGTTTTGTGATACTTTTAATAGATTGTCTGATACTTTTAATACATTTTGCGATACTTGATCATATATTATAAGAATCAAACTAATTTTGTAATAGAAAAATAAGTGTGCTTCTAAAAAATTATCCAATTATGATATTGTGAAAAAATGAACAATAAAAACATTTCAAAACAAACAAAAAATCACATTCAAAAAACTAGACCATACATATTCATGTAAAAAAGCTTTAACTAAAACATAGGTAATATCTAAAAAAAATCGCCAACCAACGTATCCATTCATCAAAAATCACATGCTAACTACTCAAGAAATCCAAAAAAAAATTCATGTGCTTCCAAAACACGCTTATCAATCTAAAAAAAACTTCCCAAACCAGATCAATCTAAAACCAAACTGCTTCCTAGCGACAACATAGCCAAAGTATCCAAACTCCCGGCGCTGCTGTTCGAAAACGACCCGAACGCGCCCCTCTGGAGGACCCCAGTCGGGGACGACGCCAACCTAGGGCTATTATCCCACGTGTCGATAAGGTTGAGCGGTTTCGTGTTCCTGCACAATTCGCCCGTCACTGTGTTGCTGTTGCTCGTGGTATGGAGAACCTCATCGAGAGGTCCTCCCATAGAAGGCTCCCAGGAAATGGGGACCCAGTTCGCCTGCCTACTCTGGCTATATCCGTAAAAACAACTACAAAAATTGTATTTTATCAAAGTCTTATAACTTTAACACACATACATTTATCTTTTTACAAAAGTTGCAATTACATCCGCATAAACCAATCCCATGAAATTGCTAAATTTGGATGGATTATTTACGTCTTTCTTCTCTTTTCTTTTTGACTCTGATGTTAAAAAAAAAAAAACATACACACACATAAATTTATATATATGATTCCAAATGTACATTCAATTTGCACGAAACTAGATAGATAAATTAAGTAAATGTATTTTGGGACAATATGCAAATTCTGAAAGAAAGCGTATTGAGTTCCAACTTGTAAGAAGCACCATTTTCTGATTGTAAGAGATAATAATTAATAATATAATGTGGTGCCTAAAGAAACTCCTCCACCAAGTCCCCAAAATCAAAGCCATTATCCAGTGTAGCAAAGCAAAGCAAGAAGAAGAATTAATCAATATATCATTTTGGTTAAAAAAAAACAAGAAATTCTTCTTTAAGACATTTTCACAAACAGATTCAATGCACCAACTAAATTAAATGTGATCATATATGAAATACCCTCAATACCATCATCACCACCATCATCATCAAACTCCATCAGAAAACACGCAACAGAATAAAAATTGAATTAATTAGATTACCTTTTTTCTCAATCTCAAGACATATTGCAAAACCCGCACATCAAAGCCCAAATCGTAACCGAGTCCCCTCGTTTGCCTCAACCCAATTTGTCTCACCTCGCGCCTCTCGCATCCCCGCGCCGTTCACCATGTGTGAGAGTTGGTGTGTGGTGGTATGTGTGACCGTGAAATTAGAAGTATAGATCGGATTTTCAATTGGGGAAGTTAATCAATGACGCTATCTTGATTTATAGAAACAAATAAGCAGCAACGATGGCCGATTTGAGAGTATTCTTGTGTGTGTTTTGGTGAGAAAGAGAGAGAAAAAAGAGGGGCGAGAAAACAGAGGGCGATGGTTCTGTATTTTCTTAATAAATATTGTGGGCGGGTTAATGGGTGGGCGGGTCTTTTATATGGGCGGTTCAAATTCATGGATATGGTAAAAAGTGGTCTCATTCTATGAGACCGGTCTCACCCAAGTATTTGCCCTCGTATTAAATGGCCTCAGTTCTGTTGACCCGGGCGATAATTGGATATGTAAGATAAAAAAATAATTGTTTATTTATTAGATAGAATATGTAATATATATCCAATAAAAATTATATTATGACAATTTTTGCTACTTATATGCAGTGCTGTTATCCTTAATAATTTCAAACATTTGAGAGGGAATTACACACGTTTTTATTTATAGGCATACTATTTTGAATTGTTAAATCAATAAAATTTTAATATAAGTTAATTGCTCGTGCAAAACACGGGGTGTATATTATATTATCTTTAAATTAGATATCACAATATTTTAAATTTTAAAATGATTATAAAAAAAAAGGACGAAGACATCTAATAAATAAGAAATTATTGTTAAATGTAAAATGTTTTTCATATATGATTCAACAATACACTTTTCAAAAATAATATTTTTTTTTTGTAAAATAAATAATACACGATAGATATGCCCAAATATTAGGTTTTTAGACATAACAAAAATATTTTTTGATAATTTATTTATTTTCCTCGAGAAGTTATAAACTAATGTTTTAAATAAAAAATTAAAAAAAATAATAGTAATTTGTATTTTTTTTTCTATCTCAAAATATGTATTTTTTTTACATATCTATATATATAAAGAGAGAGTTTGGCGGAAGACAGAAAAAATTATAGAAAAACAGGTGTGTTTTCCCGCCCATAAAATCTTTATTTTTTTATTTTATTCTCCATCTATGTATTCTCATCTATTATGGGAATGAGAATGAGTTTGATTGTGGAGGTTAATGAGTTTGATAACCTTGTTTGTGGGGGGTATGACTCAACACTGAAAATTGACCTTGTTTGTGGAGGTTAATGAGTTTGATACCCCCACCTTCTTTGTGGGGGGTATGACTCAACACTGATTGTGATAGTTACCAAGCACCATTTTGATACCCTTTCTCATTCCCCACTTCCCAAACCCACCAACCAAATCCCCTTAATCTGTATCAAAATTTACCCTATATTCTGTCAAACTTTTGCTCCTTTTTTGTTCTGCAATTTTCGTAAGAACCTTTAAATCTCTTCCCTTTTTTTAGTCTTCTTATCTCCTCGACCGCACAGGATCGGCGCCTCCGCGGCCGGCGATGCCATGGATGACGAAAGAGAGGAATATGACATCCATATTTCAGCGACGAATGCGATCCTCCGCGTCGCGGCGTTGAACCACTGAATCGTCGCCATTTCTCCCAGCAGATTGACGAATTGATTTGATTGGTTGATGAGATCTTAAACCCTAGATATTAGAAACCTAAGAGTGAGAGTAAGAGCTTCGACAGCATAGGTTGGAAAATCTATTTTTTTTATCGATTTGCTATCAATTACTTTTTGATCGGTATGGATTATTTTTCGGATTTGCATTTACTTTAATCGATTTGCTTTTTCTATCGGTATGAGTTCTTGATTTGTTTAGATCTGTATGTTCTATCAATTTTTTTCTATGTATTTTAGGATTAATTGTATATAAAAGTTGCAAAGACCCGTAAATACAGAAATCGATAAATATTTTGGGATTATCCATCTGTATTATTTTTGTAATTTATGTTTTGTGTTTACTTTGGTTTGCGATTTGATTTATTTTGGGAGGAAATTTATGTTGAATTTGCTAATATCTGAAACCATTGGAATAGGCTTTCTATCACATTTGTAATAATGAAATAATAGAATCTGATTTTAGCTTTATTATTGCCGATTTGTGCCTTTTGAATTTTATTCTTATTTGTGTGTCTGTAAATCTGGATTTCTCGATCGTGCTGTATTTGACTAACCTTAAACTGAAATTGCATATATGATATATGATATGTTTTGGTGTGGGGCACGAGCGCAAGGCACTTGCCACAACATTGTGGGCTTAGTCATGCTCTTGAGGACGAGGATGTAGTGAAGATAGTTAAGAAGAAGGTACTTTTGAGCTTTTCCATATATACGACATTTGTTTGCTCTTAGTAGACGCTTTTGATGATCATACTACAAATTATCTTCTCATATGGTAGTAAAAGTTCTATCGTAATAATTTTATAGTGGTAATCACAGAAACAACCCCTGTGATTTGTGAGTTTTGAACTTTATTCTTATGTGTGTGTCTGTAAATTTAGATTTCTCGATTGTGCTGTATTTAACTAACCTTGAACTAAAATTGTATTTTGGTAAAATCTTGATAACTTAAAGCATAAATTTTGGGCTTATTTATTTACTTCTTGAATATTGAATAGAAAGCTTGATTTTTTCCTGAAATTCGAAGCAATTTTTTGATTATTTTATCCACTTTAGATACCCTTTTGCCCGGAATTCTTCACATTCGTGTTCTAAATAATACCTACAGTGAGGTCTGTTAAACGAACCAGATGCCTGGCTGAGGTTTTTCAGGGTTTCGCTTGAGGATCATTAATTTGTCTTAATATTTAATTTCTTATTTGTTGGTTCATTTGTTGCTAAGTAATTTGATGATCTGTGACAGGTCCTTACCAAGGAGGCGTTTAGAAGGTAAGGGTCGAACTTCCAGATGCTTATCCCTATAAATCTCCTTCTATAGGTTTTTTCAATAGAATCTACCATCCGAACGTTTATGAGATGTGAGTTTGTGTTTTAACGCATTTTGCCAAAATATTTAGCTCTTCTGACCGATAAACAACATTTTTACGTTATAAAACATCATGTTTACTGTGTTCCAGGTCAGGCCATGTTTGTTTAGATGTTATCAATCAGACTTGGAGTCTCATGTTTGGTAAGTTGAAAAAATATCCATTTTGTCCCTTGAATATTGAGTAATGATGATGGTTTAATTATTATATATATTTTAAATTCAGACTTAGTAAACGTGTTTGAAGTGTTTCTTCCGCAACTTCTTTTGTACCCAAATGCATCAGATCCTTTGAATGGAGAAGCAGCAGCTTTGATGATGCTTGATAGCAGTTCATATGAACAAAAAGTTAAAGGTACAATTATAATAGTTATATATAAAATCCTAATAATGCTACTTTTTTTTTTTTTGCTGAATATTGCATAATCATTAACTAAATAGAGTTTTTTTTCTCTCTTTTGTGTGTATGCGTGTGAATGCATTCTTTGCCTCATACTTCATGAGCTACATTTTATTAGAATTTTTGTACTTCATGACATGACTTTATTTTCCCAAGTTAATAAGACATATCATTTCTATGATTTTAATCTTCTACATTTTAATCTTTTTTTTTTTAAATCTGAATTCCTAAATCCAGGTTTAAGATATGCATTATGAATACTGTATGTTTCTCTTTATCTTCTCAATAATTAACACTTAACTTTATTTCCTCTCACTTAATTTCAAATTGAAACTCATCTTTTCAAATACTTTAATGCATGTTTTCATTTCGTTTTGAATTCGAAAAAACCAGATTAAGAGATGGCTACTTTTAAGGAATGGTCATATATACTTTTAAGGAATGTTATGAGTAATTCATACGAGTGAAAATGGCAAAAGTTTGATTTAAAGTAGACTTACATGTTTTTCTACAGAGTTTGTGAAAGTTTGTTTATTATCTCATATCCATCTGCGCATGTTGAAATGGTGGTGTATTTAATTTAATCCGATTGTTCCTTTTTAATGTTTTTTTTTATATAAATCTTGATGAGATGAGATTATTAGCATATTAATTCTGAGTTCTATACTGAAGCATATTAATCTTGATGATGCTTATATGTTGTTGTTGTTTGTGCTTTTTAGGCAAGCTTGCTTGATTTGTTTAATTTTTTGTTCTGTTAATATACTTTTACGGAATGTTAGGAGTAATTCATGCAAGTAAAAATGGCAAAAAATTTGATTTGAAGTAGACTTGCATGTTTTTCTGCAGAGTTGGTGCAAGTTTGTCTCATATTCATCTAAGCCTATTGAAATGGTGGTGTATTTAATTTAATCTGATTGTTTCTTTTTAATGATGCTTATTTATTAATCTTGATGGGATGAGATTATTAGCATATTAATTCTGAGTTTTATACTGAAGTATTGCAAACCGATTTTGAAATTTAAAAAATGCGATCTTGGGACGTCATCTATATAAAAACTTAGTAGTAATATTATTTAAATAATTTGCAGGGAATTACACAAGTAATGGCTTTCTCAGTCACGTGCAATGGCGGCTCGAATCAAATGCGCTCTGAGCATCGAATTTATTATTTTATTTGTCGTATTTTTGTCCAAAATAAATATCTTTCACTTTGTCTAATTCGAAGCACGTTTTGGATTTCAGATTTGCGACATGATCACGATTTCTCGGCTGTTAAATTTTAAATTGGTTGTTTGTATGTCCTTTTAATTTATTACATATGTTTATATATATTATTTGTAGTTTATTTCATCTCTTTTTGTAGTAATTTATTTCATCTTTTTTTTTCATCTATTTGTATATATTACCTGTTTAGTTTATTTCATCTGATTTTGTGAACTCTGCTGTTGAAATTGTGCTTAATTTTTAGTGCATATTATTTGGATTTTAAATACCTTAATTTTACAACAAACTGCATCAAATTAATTTTGCACAGAAATTGAAAAGGTTGTGTTCAGATTTGTTTTAGTTTTTTATGATTTTATTTTTATTTATATTCAATTATTTGTTGTAGGATAGTTATTTTACTATGGAAGTTACTATGATAATTTCATTGGATCTTTTGATCCATAATTAATTATTTACAATTTTAATTTTTATTTTAAAGAAATACTATTAATTAATTTTCAATAATTTAAATTAAAATTATCATTTGATATAAAGGAAAAATAAGTAATTGAAAAAATTATTTACCAAGATTAAATTATATTTGTGTTTTGTACGTATGAATAATTTATTTTTCAAAGTTGATAAATTATATATCAAAATCCGTCCATCATTATGTGACGAAATTTATAACATTCTCAATAAGAAAGTTAATGTAGTTTACAAAGAAGTTTTCTAAAATTTAAACTGAACAATGTTTTTTTGTCGTATTAATAATTCACTTTGTGAAATTAATAATTTTTTTGATAAGTTTTATATTTTTATGCCTTTTTTAATATGCCCAACTATTTATATAATATAGTTTTATCTAAACGATAGAAAATGGGTTTGGTTGTGTCGTTATAAATGACGATTATAATCTATTAAAAATTATAAATTATGAAAAACAAAACACAATTTATATAATTTTCGGAAAAAATCAAATGATAGAGAGTATTCTGGGCTTTGGTTTCACAATGATCTCCTAATGTCCTTCCTTTACAATCAATCAAGTATATTGGGACTCAATTAACTATAAGTCTATCACAATAGTAGTTTAATCATTCCCTTGAAATGACTAGAACTGTAGATTCAAAGTATGAAACAACATGTTCATTTGAAATCATACTTTGAACTCCAAAAGGTTTAAAAGATTTATACGAATTTAAAGACTTGTTTAAAGGTGTGTACGACTTCACTATTAATTTCAAACCTCCCGGTCTTATGATTAAAGTGCTTTGTGTTTGAAAGCCTATTGATAGCCCCATCTCTTGAGTCATGATTTATTATTTTAATATTCTAATGGTATGTTATTATTTTATTATAAGTTTTTTTTCAATTATAACTAATTTTAAATAGTTTTTGAAAAGATACACTCACTCTTAATTTATCTTTTGGGTCTGTACTATTATTGTTATACTCTATAATTGTTAGGATTATTATTATCACCATTATTATTGTTGTTGTGGTTGTTGTTGTCACAAAATACTTATCAATAGATAAGTATAATTCTATAGTTTTGACATTATTCACAAATAGTCTAAAAATCATGCATAATTATCTATTTCTACAAATGTTTCCAGAAGATGTAGTTACTCCTACTTCATTAATTCGTATGGAAAGTAACTCAGCTATTATACAAAACCTAGATCAAAACCAGGCAATTTTCAAACGAAAAAGGGGAATACCTCTTAAAAATCCAACTGTTACTAATAACGATATTATTCTTTAGAGCATTAATATTGAATTCAATTTTTATTTAAGTTATATTGTTGTTTTCTATATAATAATAAACATATTTACTAAATTAAATATTATTTGGTGTTAGTATTTGATTATAGAGAGCAAAGTTTCTCAGTTTTTCATATTAAATAGACAAATGCACACAACTCATTATAGAAATCAGAACTTTTATATACCACAAAAACCACTAATTAGCAGTAATAATATTTTAAAAGAATATAAGAGTAGTTCATAAGTTTCACCATGAATACAGATAATTCTTCAAGACTCATTGACAGAAATGGAAAACAGTGAATCCGTTTTAGTTGATTTGACACAGAATCAACTTACCCCTAAACCATTGACAGAAATGGACAATAGTGCATCCGTTTTAGTTAATTCATTTATTCATTTGCATATTAATTTTATATTTCAAAGAGAAGTTCGATTTTTATAACACTTTAACAGTTTAAATTATTTCTTCTTTTACATGACAATGTTATTGGTAATAATTGATAAACAGAATATATAAAACTATTATCCATTGGCTTTGATATATTACACAAATTCCGAATAGTCATACATATATATTTTTATTTATTTAATGTACTCATGCTCCAAAAAGAAATTTACCTATATCTTTTAAGGTAAACCTTAACTTCTGAAATAATATTGTAATACAATAAAACTAAATATTGATAGATGATTAATAATTTTGATTATGCAATATTTATTTAACATATCTTTTGTGTTACATATTACTTACAATAATAGATAATATTTTTTCTACTTACCAATATTTTGAATATTGTAACAGAAAATACTCTCAAACAAAAAGTGGGAAGGCCATCTTTGAAGTTTGTTTTTGAAAAGGGAACTTCGAAAGATTCATATTTTGCTAAAATATTATATTTTGAATGTTTGATTAATTGATTTAATTAATATTTATTTTTATTTGTAAATATACATTTGTATTATTTAAAAGGATCAACATCATCCACTGCAATTAGCAATGGAAGAATAACTGAAGCAGTTCAGAAGGAAGCGCCTACAACACTTAGTAAACCTTCACGTAAACGGTACCCCAAGAAACCTAATATTCCTGATGATGGCAATTCCTTCAAAAAAAACTTATTTCCAATAATATACTAAGATACTTTATTTAATTCAAATATAAATTTTAGTTAGACACACACACACACACACACACATAATTATATATTTTATTAATTTCAATGACACCTTTATTTCTCTAAATTTATTATCGAACAATTTATTGTGATATTAGTGATCCTACTTTCATATGTGAACATTGTTCAACATATTTTTAGTATGGAGAGGCACTGAAGCCAAGTGTCGAAACTACGAAACTGGAGTACTCTACCTGTTGTGACAAGAAAAAGATCGTGCTGCCTCCTTTGAAGAAGCCACCACAAGTTTTGTATGATCTAATATTCGGTTTTAGCGATTAAAGTGGACACTTTTTAGAAAATATTCGATCATACAACAACATATTTTCTTTTACTTCGATGGGTGAAAAAATTGATTCCAGTATGAACACGAGAAATTCTCCACCGATATTCCGTATGCACGGTCAAAACTATCATCTAATATGGAGTTTGCTGCCAGAAGAAGGTTCTACACCGAAGTTTGTACAACTTTATTTATACAATACTGCAAACGAAGTTCAAAATCGAATTAATTTAGTTAGGTATGATTTTTAATTTCAAAAATTATCATTGGTTATTCAAATCAATTTATTATTTATTTACAGACGTGTTTTATAATTTACATTTATGCAGAAAAGGCAATGAAAATAATTCTCTACATACCAAAATTATTGTTGAACTCAAATCCATGTTAGATAGGTCAAATAATTTGGTTAAGTCATTTAGAAATTTCAAGGACAAGTTTCCCAAAGATGGTGTTGTCGAAATGAAATTACGTCTTATTGGGAGAAGAGGCACTTATGCAAGAACGCAAAATCTACCCGAAACCGATGAACTTACCATCTTAGTTGTTGGTGATTTTGAAAAACATATGGGTGATAGGGATATTATTTTAGAAAGAAAATCTGGGAAATTGAAACGTATAAATGAGTTAAATCGTCTTACCTTACTCTGCAGTATCTATTGTTATTTCCTTACGGTAAAGATAATTATAGGCAAGATATACCTTTTGCTGATTATCGAAAATCGATAGGAAATAGAAGAAATTATGTGAGCCAGAGGGAGTTCTTCTCGCACTGATTGCATGAAAGGTTAACTGAGTCACCTACTATCCTCTCTTGCAAAAGGCTTACACAACAGTTCATAGTTTATGGATATACCATGATTGAATCTGCAAGATTATGGTATGTTAGAACACATCAAAAAGAGTTGCGTAGTGAGATATATAATGGGATTGCTGATGCAGTAGTACACGGTAAAACAAATGGTTGCAGTGTGGGTAACAGAGTTATTTTGCCAGCGACATTTACCAGTGGTGCATGGTATATGATTCAGAATTACCAAGATACTATGGCAATTCATCGATGGGCTTGATATCCAGGTTTGTTCATAACATTCACGTGCAACCCAAAATGGTCAGAGATTGTAAGGTTTGTCGAGGGTAGGAATCTTAAGCCAGAAGATCGTCCTGATGTAGTTTCAAGAATATTCAAGATGAAGTTGGACGAATTAATTAGAGATTTACGTGACAACCAAATATTTGAAAATATAGTTTTCGGTGAGCATATGAATATATATATATATATATATATATAATTTTAAAATTACTTATTTCAAAATAACCTCTATACATCATCAATTTATTGTTTATTAGTGTGTTTCTCATTTTTTAACTTTTCATCTTATGTAGTTATTTACACTGTGGAGTTCCAGAAGCGAGGCCTTCCTCATGCTTACATTCTTCTATTTCTATCAAAACGATAAATACCTAATGCAAGCACTATTGATCGAATCATTTTAGATGAGATTCAAGATGAAGAGGAAGATCCAAGGTATTATGCAGCAGTTTCGGAGTTGATGATTCATGGTCCATGTGGAAATTTGAAAAATTCTTCTCCTTGCATGGTTGATGAGAAATGCTCAAAATATTATCCAAAGAGGTTCGTTAACTCTAATACTGTTGATTATGATGGTTACTCGGTGTACAAACGTAGAGATACTGGTCGTACGGTAACAAAAAATGGTGTACATCTAGATAATAAGTGGGTTGTATCACACAATCGTTATTTGTTGCTAAAGTATGGAACGCACATAAATGTTGAATGGTGTAATTAATCTAGATCAATCAAATATTTTCTCAAATATGTGAACAAGGGAAATGATAGGGTCACAACAACATTTACCAGAGTGGTAACAATGATGAGAGTAAACCAGAAATTGATGAGATCGACATGCATTACGATTGTCGTTACATTTTTCCATGTGAAGCGTCTTGGAGAATCTTTGGGTACGAAATTCAGTATAAAAATCCTTCTGTCCTATGCTTGAGTTTTCATCTTTCAGGGGAGAAAAGAGTACTATATAATGATAATGACTCATTGGACGATGTGATGAAACGTTAGTCAACACTTCATACAATATTTTTGGGTTGGTTTGAGGCTAACAAGAAATTTCCTGAAACTCGGAATTTATTGTATAGTGAGTTTCCTCAGTATTTTGTTTGGAACTAAAAAAAATGAGTGGACCACTAGGAAACAAAGATTGCAAATTTCTCGGTTATATTATGTTCCCCCAGGTTCCGGTGATAACTATTCTGCTAGGTGCCTCCTCAATGTTGTTCAAGGAGCACAATGTCACGATGACTTAAAAAAAGTGAACGGAAAGCAACACGATACATATCGTGATGCGTTCTACTAAGTTTGGCTACTTGATGATGATAGGGAATATATCGATGGCATCGAAGAAGCAAGTTATTGGGGATCTGCACATTCTGTTAGGTCCTTATTCATGACATTGCTTGCGTCCAAATCTATATCTCTATCGGAAAAATGTGGGAAATATTTATCAGATGACATTTTATACAAACAAAAAAAGTTGAGAAATAACAAAGGTATTAATTAATAAACTTCAATTATATCCATGGTTTTTTTATAGTGTTCTTTTATGTGTTTTTTCATATAAATTAGTGAAAGTACAATTCTTTTTAATTTTTCTTTTGTACAGATTTGCAGATGAGCGATGCTGAAATTCAAAACCTTACTTTACTGGAAGTAGACAAGTTGTTGGAGAGCATAGGGAAGAGCTTAGAGGACTTTCCTCCAATGCCAATTCCAACTGAGGTCGACTCTAATATTTCTTTTAATAAATTTATTGTTGAGGAATTGGACTATGACCGTGATGCCCTCATCGAAGAACATGCGAATTTATCTCAAAATCTTAATAAAGATAAAAAACATGTGTATGATGAGGTCATGAAATCTGTTTCTTCAACAAAGGGGGGCTTATTCTTTGTTTATGGATATGGAGGAACTAGAAAAACTTTTGTTTGGAGGATTCTTTCTGCAGCAGTAAGATCTAATGGTGGGATTGTATTAAATGTGGCATCTAGCAGCATAGCTTCTCTTCTTCGGTATACAAATAAAATTCACAAAATTTACACAAAGATAAACATAATAATAACATACAAATTCGGTATACTTATCATCTTATAAAATTAGTACCTTTCTCAAATTTTCAAGTTCATCCAATTCCTCTTCAACACATAAATGAAGTCCTTCATTTTGAAGCCAATCTTGTGCACATATCAAAGCCTCAACAATTTTTGGAGTTAAAGAACACCGAAATCGATCTAGCATCCTCCCACCGTTACTAACCGTAGACTCTGATGCAACAGTTGATATGGGAACACACAACAAATCACGAGCCATTCTTGAAAGAACGGGAAATCTTTCAGAACTCACTCTCCACCACTTTAGCACATCAAGATTTTCAGAACCCTCTACGACATCCTCGTTCAAATAAATTTCCAGCTCAGTTTTCTTGTTTGCATAACCCCCACTCTCTAACTTTTGTCTTTTATATTTGGCTTTAAAAAACGAAGATGCTTTGCTACTAACACTTGCAGAATTAAAAATACTACTTACACTACCCCCTGAATTTGCACTAGAACTTGCATCATTCTCCGGTTGATATATTCTCCTATACTCTTTGAATAACTCAACAAGTTCGCACTTCACATTTTCAAGGATATTATCACCCTTTTCAACCCCATGCATCTCATATAAAGAGTAAGTCATGTTCTCGTACTTATCCCTTGGATCGAAAATATTTGCCCAGAAAATAGTTTTAAATATTTATCAAATTTGATTTCATTGAGTCACCTAAATCCTTCACCAAGAAATCATCACTCCGTTTCCACTCATTTAAAACACAACACAAATCATTGACCTCACTAAAAAAAGTATTTGAAGTGATATATGAAGAACCAGAAATTCGCAAAGTAATGTCATAGAAATACTTCAATAAATCACATAATTTGCGAGCACAAGACCAATCATAACTGGTTGGAACCTTATCTCTTCCTAAATCACCGACAAATGAAGTGTCTTCACTCTCATACCTTTCAAATGCCCTCTCAGATTTTATAGCCGTGCTTAGCATCAAATAGATAGAATTCCACCTTGTCTTAAAATCTAGACATAACAAGCTCTTACTTTCTATCCCTTTACATTCCACATACTCTTTAAATTTGTTAAGTCTAGCAGGGGAATTCCTAATGTATCTAATTGCCTTTCTAATGCGCTTCACAGAAGGTTTAAGTTCTTTCAAGCCCTCGGTAATAATCAAATTAATTACATGTGTAATACATCTTATGTGAAGGTATTTACAATCCGCAGCACAATCCCCCCAGTTTAACATTTTTTTTTGAAAAATATCAAAGCCGTATCATTTGAAGTTGCATTGTCAACAGTTATGGTAAAAACATTCTTTAGTCCCCACTCAAGAATACAAGTTTCAAGTGTTTTACCAATGTAATCACCCTTATGGCTAGTGACGGGGACAAAACTCAAGATTCTTTTGTGCAAATTTCCACTCATTGTCAATAAAGTGAGCTGTAACACACATGTAATTGATTTTATGCAAGGAAGTCCAAGTGTCGGTGGTAAGACTAACTCTTTGGCAATTCTTTCTAAAAGGAATTTCAATTTTGACCTCTCACTCACAAACAAACCTTAATAATCCCGTGTAATTGCCCACCTAGAAGGAATCTTAAACCTAGGGCATGCTTTACTCACAACCCTACTAAACCCCCTGCCTTCCACAAACTTAAATGCCAACTCATAAACAATTATCATGTATGCAATCGATTCCTTAATTTCATTATAATCATATTTCCAAGTAGTTAATGCACCCACCCCAGAATTACCCTCTTTTTTTGCTGTAAATTTAGTAATGTCTGACCAGTTTCAACATTTTCAGAGTCCCCCTTACAAACAACCATATGTGCAAGAAGAGATGATGAACTGTTTCTTTTTGCGTGCTAGCATATTCATATTTACATGCTTTACACTTTGCTCTTTTCCTCTTTCCATCAGGGCCGATGATTTGATCAAAATACTTCCACACTACAGATCTTTCCTTAATTGCTGCTTTGGGTGCAGGTGGTGCAAGTGCATGATGTGCAGCTGGTGATCGGCCATCGGTTGATGTCGAAATGGTGGTTAGTTTATATGGGGTATTGATGCTCCCACCTACTTGGTCTTGTATGCTTGATCTTGACATCTGAAAAGTGTGTATTTTAGAGGCATGACGAGAAAAAAAATGAAGTAATAAAAAACTTATTTATAAAAAAGAAAAATCAAAAACCAAAGAACAAGCAATAAAAATAAAAAAGAAACAAAGATAATTCTATACATATATTAATAAAAAATACAAATGATTTTATTTATAATTTTCAAGTAATTACTCATTTAAGTACATATAAATATTAACTTATGAAACATTAATATTAGATTACTAAAAATAATTTCAAGACAAAACTAGTGTTATATCAACTGTGGTCAGACTAAACCAAGTGCATAATTCATAATTCTGGATATGAATCAGAAAAGAAACTATAATAAAAACATATAATAAGAAGAAAATATTGACCCATTTTCAGCCTGGCCCTAATATTTTGACACATCTTGATACAGAACAGAGATCAACTTGATCTTTCTGGTGCTATGCTAATAGTACTTGTTCCTATCGACTCGGTTGAGTTTTTGAGCACATGGTTTTCTTCAGAAATACTTTTAAGATATGAATGTTTATCAATATTGGCATTATAGAAGAATTGATATAGGACTTGTCAAAAGAAACAAAGGGAACATGCTATCTCTACTGTATGGTATCTCAAAATACTAAAATATCAAAACTAAAGCTAGAATTAGCCCGATTATCCACACAATTTTCTGGGTATCGACTCAACATCTAAAGTCCCTAACCGACATATAGAGAAATAGGAAGTCTATAGTAATCCCGGCATATTCCAAATCCAAATTAATATAAAGAAAACTAATATGTGCATTGAGATATTCAATACTCACCATGCTTAGTTTTCAAACCTCAAATCAAAATTAAAATCAAATAGTAAATATAATTCTGCAAATTAACAAATTATTTGCAACAATTAACAAACAAGAAAAAATCTAACTTTTTTAACAAACAAGACAAAAAAATAAAAAAGAATAACTATTAATAATTAACCCAACTTAGAAGGATTAGAACAATTAAACCAAATTACAAAGAATCTAAAGAAGAAGAAAAAAAATCACAAATCCAAAACATAAGAACCCTCGTTTTTTTTGACAGGATAATAATTGATTGAATAGGATAGAAATGAAGTTTTTTTTTTCTGATTAAAATGCAAAGGAGATTTAAATAATGAGTCCCATAATTATAGCACTAAATCAAGCTAAATTAGTATCTATTTTCTTTTTGGGTTATTGACCATATACTCCATTAGGTGAGTATTTTATCCCAAATACTCAAGTCAATTTCTCAATTCTCATTTACTACATTTTACCATCTAAACAGACTACAATGCCCCTATACATTCATTTCTCTAATATCACTCACGCGCCTACAATCTCTCAACCTACCAATCTTGTTCTGATTCTACTCCGTAACCCGCTCCTTGATCCTCAAGTTCATACTATACGTGGGCTGGATTTACCAAAACTTCTTTTACATTCCAAAAACTACCAAAAAAAAAAGGGTGATATTATTCCATTTTTAATATTCAGAGCACCTTCTGCCTTTTAAATTCAATACTGGATATTTTAGTTTTCAGGTTTATTGAGAGTCAATTGTCCATGTAGTCAATAATTTAGTTTTTTTAATAATTATTATTTTTAGTTTTTTACTATTCTTTGTTGGATGGAATTGTTTGCAAACACCTTAAATTTGACATTTTCAAAATACATTTATGTTTTTTTTTCGTGTTGAATGTAAGTGTTTAGATTATTATTATTATTATTATTATTATTATTATTATTATCATTATTATTATTATAAATCCATACTACTAGGTCCCTCTTCTCAACCGCCCGACATGAAATTATGTGTTCAATGTGTGGTGAATGTGAATTATAAGTATGAGTTTTGGTTATAAGGATTAATTCCATACTGTCATGATTTTACATTTTGATAATAGTCTAGCCTTATGCAGGTTTGCAAGTAGTATGAGTTTTCATTTCATGTATGTTGTAGGTTTATAAGATTTTTTTTCTTGTAACAAACATTGGTGACTATTATGTATGTTATAAGTTTGTGTTTTCATTCCAAAAAAGGTGATATGAAATATGTATTTATGCATAATTTTTTATTTCTTTTATTTTTCGTTTTATTTCAAATATCATGGAGTATATAATTAKACTTTCAAGTATGGAATAATTATGGGATGTGGATTCTGCAAGCAGTATGTATTGCTATGTTGGAAAGAAAATATTATATGAAATTAGTTGGTTTACTAATCAATTGAAATATGTGTAGTATGGAATCAGTTTAGAGTATATAACTGAACTTTGTAGTATGCCATTATTATGGAATGTGCGATGTGTTAGCAGTATACAATGTTAATCTTTTGAAAAAAAATATAAAGTTAGTAAGGAATAAGTTGTTTTTTACTAACCAATTGAAATTTTGTTTTATGGAATTAGTTGCATTTCCATACTACTTTGTACGTCTTTTTGATAAGTTTTAGGTTGTTAGTATGCTATTTATTTTTAAAAAACTTATATTAAATAAGTATGTATGCATTATGTTTTTTAATTTAGTTTTCATTTTATTCTCTAACATGCAGGAGTGTAATTTAGTTGCATTCTTGTATTATAAAATCTAATAGTGAAGTTATTAGATTTCATACTAGATAGAAACAACTAAACCCATACTGGTAAGTACTTGTACCATCTGTCTATGACTAGTATGGAACTACAACTAAACCTATAATAAGTATGGGTTTTGCTTATAACAACTAATTCTATACTAGGTATACATTAATCAGAACTGTACCCAAATTACATGTTGTAATATGACTTAGAGCATTAATTCTATTTAGATGTAGTATGATATATGAAATTTAGGACCCAAAATTGTTGTATTAGAATGAATGTAGCTGGAAATACACACTAATCGATAACAACAGTAAAGATATATCATATTACTTAATTGTCCATACTAGTTCATAACAACTAAAAAGAATTTCATACTACTTGGTTGCATAACCACATATATAATAAATATATCCCCATTTTCTGAAAAACCTAAGGAAAGAATAATTAATACAAATTAACACAAGCATACATCAAAGGTTTCATACTTTGTACGCATTACATATTGTGTAGATTTACAAATGTGATGGGCAGAACAGAAATCCATACTAACAACACATAATTCCATACTACCTGCGTAGAAATTCATAACAACTTCACATACAGATGGTGGTTCATGTGCAGAGGAGCTCCACACTCGTTACCAATACTATGCATGATTGCATGCTAAGACAATTATACATAAATGAGAACTGATTAAAAAATAGTTAATTTCGATGAAAAACCATTACATAAGAGGAAAAAAAATCCCATCTCGTATCAATTTTATATTGGACGTACAAAAACTTGAGAAGCGCAGAAAATTGTTGTAAAGAAAAGAAAAAATAAATATTAAAAAATGGTGATTAAGATTTATTAAACAACGTCCAATCAAAAACCGGTTTACAAGAGTAAAGTAAAAAAACACATATTTTGTGTCAATGTCCATCGAGGAAAATCAATATTTTAGATTGTGATGAATTCTTCTGCAGCGTAAAATTCGAATGTTCGATTTGAAGCGCAACAGGCTAATCAATTATATTGAGGAATGGGTTTGGTATGATTGGAAGATTCGTTGTCGATTTTCAGATCATGTATGATTTTGAGCAGTTAGGTCAAATTAGACATTTTAAATGTAATTTGTGTGTAAATGGGCAGTTTCTCGGCTTAGATGGGAAGAAAGATTTTTAGGTGATTAAATGGCAATTAACCTCTATATAAGTGTAGCAAATGGGAATTCTCCCTTTTTTTTTTAACAAAAGAAGCAATTATTTCAAGAACTTCAACATAAATATATATTCATCTATTTTTTGAAAGTAAAATAAATTTCAAGAAATGGTGTGTGCAAGAAACTAGAGTAGGTAAATTACCAATAAGATACACACACAGAGTGAATGGGGTGGAGTTGATTCACCGGAGTTGAGTCAAAGTTTGAATCGAGGTCGAAATCGGAGTCCCGGAGATAAGGATGGAGTGAGGGTGAAGATAATTAGTGGCCACTTGTGATATGGAGTTGTCTGAGATGGCGGCGGGCTGAGATGGAATTAAAGGCAGGCGGGCTGAGATAATTGAGGGTTGAGCTGAGATTGAGGGCTGAATCTGAGATGGAAATTGGAATTGTATGGCGGCGGCGGGCTGAGAAATTTAGGACAAAAAACACAAAACAATAGTAAAAGAAATTTTTAGGTTTTCATCTTTGAGGAGGGAGGCTCAACATAAGTGAGAGAATGAGTGGTAGGTGGGAGTGGGAGGTAATATACATATTAATATTATTATATATAACATAGTATAATATATATAATTAATATATTTCGGTCGGATCGGTTAAATTGATTTTCTTGGCCGAAAAATCGAAACCAACCGAAATAACCGAATTTCTGTACAAATAAAACCGAAAACCGAACTGTCCTTCAAAAAATCGAAACGAATTTCTCGGTCAATTCGGTTTTTGACTGAATTTTTCACACCCCTAATTACATATATAGATATTTGGACATGGGATACATGACATTCTCCTCACCCGAATTTCTAGACTTGACCTAAGCATAAGTTGTTACTTGGTGCACGTCCAACTTGGGTCGTAATGATTTAAGACATTGTTATAAAGTTGCTTAGCTTACATTACTTTCAAGTATATACAATCTTCATCTTTATTTCTAATATGGATAAACTTAAAAAAAAAATCTCATACTTTTCTCTTAACTGTTTGCTAGATCATGCGGAAACACTAGTAGTTAAGATGTTCATGTCTTAGCATTTATATTTATAATGTAAAAATCATTCCTCCTCGACAAATTATACTATGTACCTAGGTGCATCATGTATGGTGTACTTGGTTTTCACTTTAATATTATATATGATAATTATGTATGTTGTGTATGATGATATGTAAATATTTTATATAATGTGTAGATGTTATATGTGATGTATATGATTGTATTAAATTGATTTTAGAGAAAAAACTATTTTACCCCCTGAAGTTTGCAATTTTTTTGCTTTTGCCTTCTTAAGTTAAATTGGAATCAATTTACCTCCTTAAGTATGCGAAGATATCACTTTACCTCCTTGTTTCCGGTGAAAAAACTCACCAACAACACATCATGTGATTTGTACGTGTCAATCTCTAAGGGTAAATATATCTTTGCATATAACCATTCTTGCCTTTTTTTCTTTTTATTCTCTCTCTCTCTCTAAAATTTTAACGAGTGAAAAGGCAAGGAAGAAGTTGAATGTGGACTTAAACAACTGAATTCTTCATGGACGACATATGCCACTGTGGGAAAAATGCAGCGAAAAAGACTTCTTGGATTGAACAAAACTCAAGGAGGAGGTATTCCACATGTAAGAGGTTTCGTGTAACAACATTTTATTGAAATCTTAACTTGATCTTGGGGTGTTATTTGAGGAGTATTGAATGATCGAAAATCATCAATGTGATGTGTATAATTTCACGATTTAGGGGTTCATTAATTTTGTGAACTTTATTTTCATTATTCTGAGAACTTATTATGATACGGGGCATAAGGTTTGCAATATTTAGATTATGTAAAAATGTGAGATTTTATTTCAGTTATCGGAGTTGGAAATGACTTTGGGTTTATGGAAAGACAAATTGTATAATAATATGTGAATTGTGTACTTTTGAATTTAGTAATTGATCCACAAGAATTTTGTCGATTGTCGAACATATATCCCCATGGTATATATCCTCCTCATAAGTTATAGCCTAATCATCTCTAACATAGTACCAAATGATTTTGACTTAGCCCCCAATATCATTAGATTGAAGCCCTCATACATGTTGTTTAACAATATATCACACTTTGGATATGTGCTTAAATGCGATTTTCTCCAGTTGGCAGGTGGTCTTTGAGATAACCATTCAAATGCCAGTGCATCCATAAATTTCAATTCTTCTATTATTTTTACAAATTCACTCACAACAGTTGCCCTGATAGCTTTCCACAAGAGACTTTTCAATGCCAAACCTTTGACTGACAACTTAAAGTTCTTATATAGATGCATCATACAATATCTAAGTTCACATCTAGGAAGGATTATGTCAATTGCATCTATCAACCCCTTTTGTTTGTCTGATATTATAGTCCAATGATAATTGTTCTTTATTTCTAAGCCCTCGACTAACAATTCAACAAACCCTAACCATGACTATTCTTTCTCTTTTTCCACAACAGCATAAGCAAAATGATATATGCAATTGTTCCCATCTATGCCTACCGAAGTTAACTACACACTACCACAAAGAGTTTTTAAATGACACCCATTTAGGAAGATAACAAGTCTACAACCCTCTAGAAACCCCTTTTCTAAAACTCCCCAACAAACATAGAACCTCTTGAATATTGGCTAACCATCCACTAACTTACATTTTATTTTCACACTGGAACCTGGGTTTGATTTTTTATTTCTTCATCATAGCTCCATTGCACACCATATTGCTTAGCATTAGAGGTACTCCCATTTGTGAAGACCATTCTTTTAGCCTTATATAATTGATTCTTATTGAATATGAGTTTTAATTCATCTTGAAAGACACTCATCATTGACTCCACTTGCCATCTGGGGTCAGACTAAATCTTTCCCTTACATTTATTAGCTATATATTTAGCATTGGCATGAGAGACTTTTTTCACCCTAGAACATTTGTGCTTTTCAGAGAAACTTTTTATTTACATCGAGTGTTCGCCATCACTTTTTGAAGCATATATCAACTATGGACATGTTGCATGTTTTCAACTTACTTGGACTTTATTTTTATCATTGATATGCAAATGAATATGCCTCCGTTGCTTTAATTGCATATTGCCTCGCAACTTGTATGAAAATGGCAGTCTCACTCAAATACATTTTCAATTCAAATTTAGGGTTTTCCATATCTTTTACACGGTAAAAAACTAGATGGTATTTATACACATTAGCAAACCTCAGTGAATTGTATGAAAATGATTCAATTTGTGAATTAGACAAGTCCCCCCACCCCCCAGCTTCAAGATCAATATTATAATCAATCATTATTAGATTTGTCACACCCACTATTAACAAACCTTTCTGAAACATTACAATTTGACCCCGTAGGTTGCACATCATTAGATATGAATACATCTTCATGGAGGGGAATGACATGATTAACATCCTCACCAACACCCACATATTCAATTAGGTTTTCGTTTGCATTATTCAAGTCTATGTTATCTTCATGTTCACCAAGAAAATGTAAAGGTTCATAAACTTGTGGTAGATTTTCAAAAAATTCTGGACTTTGAGTATTTAAATCCATCATCCTTTCATGTTCTAATAACACTCCCACCATTCCATTGACATCAATAAAATTAACCATATTTAGAACATCATAGTCATTCCCAATTTTCATCAAATTATTGCGATCATTAATCTCACCCCTAAAATGATAAAACTTTTTTCGTACCAATTTCAGTCGCCATGTTGTTTAATTCAAAATAAGACATTTCATCTCGTTGCAATAATCTATATGATCGATCTCACCATCCAAGTGACAATCTTTTTCTAAATTCACTAATAACCCTGAAAGATGCAATCAAATAGTGAATAGCTCAACATCACCACCTGATGGGTGGAATGAAAATAAAAGAAAAATAATATCAATGCATGTCCATACAATATTAAAATGTTAATACTTTTTTAAAAAGTATCAACATATTAATACATCACACACGGACATAAAATAACCACCGCACATGGTGGGACTTCTATTCACTGTCAAACAAATAAAAACACATGAAGGGACTTTTTTCAGCAACGAACCCTAGATATGCCAACAAAAATAAATAAAGTACAAATAAATAGTGAATAAATAAAACCACTGGACCAAATTCGCAGCAACAAGACCCACGAGAAGGAAACAAAAATAAATAAATAAATAAATAAATAAATAAATAAATAAGGGACCACTAACCATAACCAGGACATCCTCTTTCATGGGGAATATTTGGGTCACCAGTTTTTCGTAACTTCCAAATTATGTGAACCGATTATTTTTTTTCCAGATTCTGGGGAAATCTTCACAAAGTTCCTTTTTTTTTTTTTTTTTTTTTTTTTTTGGGTTTTGAGAATTTTTGCCTCGCTTTTTTCCAAAAAATTAGAACCCTAGAATTCTGAGATACATGTGTTGTGTGGGTTTTTGGAGGGAGTTGGTGGTGCAGTAGGCAAAAACATTTTTACCCTTAGAGATTGGCACATGCAAATCAAACGATGTGTTGCTGATGAGTTTTTTCGTCGGAAACACCTTTTTGGAGGTGAAGTGACATTTTGTATACATATGAAGGTAAATTGATCCAAGTTAAACTTAAGGAGGCAAAGCCAAAAAAATGCTAACTTGAAGAGGTAAAATAAAAATCTCCCTTGATTTTATATCGAGAGAATTGAAAATCTTGTTATGTAAGATGATTATGAATATTCTATGTGATGAATATATGTGTTTTGAATATTCATTGCATGCAACATACATATTCATCTTTGATAGAACGCCCTCGAGGATCGAGTTTCAATGACCACTTTGACGGTGCCAGCTTACACTTTCCTGTCTACCGGATCTCGACGACCACTTCAACAGGAAGATCCATGTTGTCAACAACATATTCATCTCATATGACACTCATATTCATAGCACTGAACTTAGATATGCCATCACATAAAGGAGTCGAGTGCACAATGCATATACAAACAAAAAGGAGTCAGAACAACAAAAGGCCGACGAATACACATCTGGGCGTGTTTCTGCACGCCCTTGCTTTCGCGTGGAAAAACCCAATCTATTGGAAAAATGCAAAGAAAACACGGCCTAACATCGACCGACATGGCATTTTTAACATTGCTTGATCGATTTTTCGGCACCGTGGTTAAGTATTTGACCGAAGAATGCAATTTTATGATATCGACCCTCTGTTTTCTATGTTATTCGAGGGGTGTCTTAGAAAAAAAATACTTGCATTTCTACAAATAGAATCCTAGGTTGTTTGGGAGGATAAGAAGACAAGTGCGAGATTGGTACAAGAAGAAATTGAAATGGTGTGAAAACCTCACACGCCTTTCATTATGAAAGTTAAATTTATCGCTATTTTGAAGATAATGCTTGTAGACACTTTTTTTTACTTGTTGGTTTATCTTTTGACACTTCTTTTGTTTTTATCTTCACCATGAACTATACTCCATATAGGGTTGTTTGGATTAAATTTCGTAGAAATTATGAATTCTGGTATTTAGAATTTTGATATTCAAAATTCTTTAAATAGTAAAAAAGTTTGTTTGTTATAGGATTCATAATCATTTGCTTATTATTGTAGATGTCAAATTATGTTTGGAAACTGAATGATAATGCATTTTTATATTGTATTTGATTTCAAATCATGTGTGAAAAGTTGATAATAGTGTATTATTATATTGTATTTAGTAATATTTAGTTTTTTTTAAATATAATGATGATGTGATAAAAGATATGAGTGTGGAGTTGGATGTAAAAAATAGTTGGTTGTGAATTGAAAATTAGAATGGTAGAACAAATAAGAATTGAGATTTGGAATCCCAATGCTAGCATTGAGAGTATTAGACCAAACATCCCCTTTGTGATTGAACGAGATGAATTCTAATTTTAAACTTGTAATTAAGAATTAAAATATTTTATAATATTTTATATTTTTCGTTTGATTTGTTGTGATCAATTTGATATTATCGCTGTATTGAATTGAGTTTGTTATGAAATGAAATAAAGTAGAACGTACACAAGGTTTTTAATTGGAAAGACATTACAGTTAACTAAGGATTAGATTTATAAAAGATAATTTAATTAAGCTACTCAGTTTTTACTTTTTAGCGTGAATTATTATTATGGGAAAAAGATTGTAACCATCATGTACTATACACGTTTTTTGAGTTTGCATTCTAACGTTTTTTTTTTTTGTAATTTAATACATCATGTACTTCACAAAATTCTGAAAGTGCATCCTCCGACAAGCCAACTCGCCCTAACTCGCCGAAACTCACCTAATCTCGCGAGTGATGTTGCATATTTTCAAACTGTATACTTTAGGTGAGTTCCGGTGAATTTATTATTTATTTAAAACTAGTTCCGGCATATTTTATTAAATATGCAAACTCACCGAATTTATTATTTAATAAATAATAAATTTTATTTATTTAATAAAATTAGTTCCGGTAAACGTTAGGATAAAATATGGTTTGCATGTTTATTTAATAAATTCTAATTTTTATTTAATAAAACTAATTTTTTCTAAATTTAGTTTAGTACAGGATGCACTTTCAAAATTTTGTATAGTACAGGATGCATTAAATTAAAAAAAAATTTCTATAGTACAAGATGCATTAAATTACAAAAAAAAATATTAGGAAGCAAACCCAAAAAAACGTGGATGGTTACAATCTTTTTCCCTAGTATTATTGGTTAATAGTTTCGATTAATTTATTTAGGATTAATCACATGACGAGTAAATAAACACGGAATCAGAGCCGTCAACATTTTTATTTTTTTATTTTTTATCACCGAGTTCGAAAGATCAAGAGAACAYAAGYAAGAAAGGACAATTTTATTTTTTTCTTATTATTTATTTTCTCTGTGGAGATGAGATCAAATACGAACAAGAAAATRACAGAATTAGAGCCATCAACAAGCAGAAAGCGCTCAAGGGATGAAGAARCAGAAAATGATGTTGACGATTCAGATTCGCTGTCCTTAGGTGAAATATTCAATTGGTTTCGTTCTTTATATTTTCAGGCTAATTTTCGACATACTCCAAACTCATATATATATTTTAAATTTATTTTTATTATTGGTATATAAACACGGTGAATTTCAGAGGAGAATTTCACTTTCAGTGACACTCRCATGGCTCTTCGAATGATYCATACACAATTTCCTGATATTGGCAAAGTAAGTACCTTTTCTTTCTTCTTCTTCATTTTTTTTTTTACTTGAGTATCTCAGAAACTTGATTGAACTAGAGGGCAAAGATTTTTCAATCTCAAAACAGTTCTTAAGTTTTGTAATTAATTCTCAATTATATCAAAGCAAACGGTTTTCAGGGTTTTTTTTAAAAATTATATCTTAGCGTTGAAATTTAAAATTAATCTCTGAGTATATTATGGCTTTTGCTAATTCAACACCTGTTTAGCAATTTTGTTACTCAAATTATATATTCTTGGATTAACATTTGCCTTCAGGTTTCAGTTCAACCTTTTGTTTTGCGGTCTCAGTTGTATAGCAGCTTAAAGGATAGGACACAAGTGGATAGGGAATTAGAGGTGAGGTGATTTTCTTTCTATTTCTTGAAAATTTTCATCTTGAAATTATATGTTTCATTTTGGAGGTAAATTTTGAAATGTTTTGTTTCTATGTTATTGCCTTTTTATATTTATTTTCTGAGCCTATTCACTTTATGAGCTGAAGTAGCTGATGTATTATGATCTATATATATTATTTTCTTTTCTGGGCTTATTCACACTCTTTTTTTTCTCTATTTTATAAGTCATACACTTAGTTTACTATATAACTGTTTGGATCTTTCTTCTGCATTTACTGGGACAATGAGTATAGTGAAATATTTGACACACTTCCCTTCTCTCTCTACCGCATCGTCTAATTATATTTCCGTTAATATCCCTTCTTATTTTTGCTATGGTTATTATGGTTTTTCATATTTTACAGTCTTTACTAAGGGACAGAGTGTTGCGGATATTTAAGTTAAATACTGGACAGGACGATCATGCAATAATGTTTATGGAAAACTACACAAATCAGGTGTGCTTGATTGTATATTGATACATGTCCTTTTAATCCCTGTTTAATTATGTTTTCAACCTCTTATATTCTCTTACAAGCTATGTTATCTCTGCGTGCGCATGTTTTATTCGAGGACCAATTTGTTATGGAGAAGGCATTTGCTTACATTTAATTCTGTCTGTTTTTTCATTTAGTTAGGGGAACACTTTTAAGTGTTTCTTGTTAATGCCATTGACTACAAATTATTTGAATTGTTTAAAGTTTGCAATCTTCATTTGTCTCCATTTGACTCTATTTTAATCAACTTACTCTTATCCATTGGGAATTGGATGTTGAATGAGTTTTCTTCTTTTTGCTCATAATTTCCTTTGTAGTCCTCATCGAGGACCTTATCTTTAGAAATTTTCATGCCATTATTTTTCCTCGAAAAATCATCGATTACGCTATTCATTTAAGTTTTCTTTTCCAGATTGACCGTGTTGTGAGGAGGATGGAAGAAAATAAGAAAGATGATGTCATAGTTTTTGAGTGGTTTAAGGTGCATGTCATAAATTCGAAGCTGGAAACCAGCATTAGTCATCAAGAGCTTGTTAGTAATTTATTCCTGATTTTTTTTTTTACTTTTAAGCACTTTCTCTTGACTGAACAGCACTTCACGCTGTTACTAATGTTTGCTATTAGAAAGACATGTTTTCGTCAGTCGTATCGATTAGTTCTCACATTTTTTTAGAAATTAATGATGCACATGAAAGTATTTATTGTGTTAAATTGGTATATATAGCTGATGCTTGTCATGGATGCCTTGCAGTATTCACTTCTTTCATTAGGGGGAAAAGTGAACGAGGAACACATCTCTCAATTAATTAGTGCCGGTCTTCTCGTGAGTACACTTGAATTTATTTTTTTTTCCAATTATTGTTTTTCATTTATGAAATCATTAATGGGTCTTGTTATGTACCTTTTTTAACATTGCAATTTTCTTCTAGATTCGCCAACTTATTGATCCGGACATGTATTGGTTTTCAATCCCAAACATTGGTTCAGTGCTCAAAGGTCTTTCACAGGTATGAAATTTACCTGAATATAAAATAAAAAGTCGGTCTTGTACTTTGTTTGAATTGGTTGTGTATTTTATCCTTATATCTGAAGCAATATATATGATTCTTTGTTTGGATTTTTTATTTTTCATTTTAGGGAAGGAAAGAGCTTTTGTCTTTTCTCAACCGTAGAAAGTACAAAGAAATGATGATGGTGTCGTTGGAGAAGAAGCGTTTACGGCTTTCTCCTCTGGATATGAGATTTCATTTACGAGATCTTATTGGTTCGGGCCACCTCAAAACCGTGCAGACGCCCACTGGTTTGATTGTTCGGGTCGCAAAGGATTGAGTTCTGGTAAAAATACCTTCTTTAAGATGATGCATTATTTGCACAACATGAACACGAACTGCCAATTTTGAGAATGCTTTATTGTTTCGTTTATTTATTTTATTAATTTATTTTTAATTTTATTTTAGAGCGAATGCTATAGCACATCGTGCTTCATTTGTTTTCTACAGAAACCATAAGACTTCAACATATAAGGTTTGATATTCGTGCTATCGTATTGGGTTGTTTGCTTGTTCAATCCTTTTCCAGAGCAAGCTTATTTAGTGGTGTTTGTAATTAGAGTTAATTATAAAAAACACCTGTGGATTTGACTTAATTACGAAAACCCCCAACTAAGTCTCAAAAAAAAAATAAAAAAATCCCTGAGATTGTATTTTGCCTTACATTTACCCCAAATATAATATTTCAAAACCTCTTTCACATTCTTAAAAACATTACAGATAGCCCCTTAATTCTAAGGCTGGATGGATCAAACCTCAGGGGTACTTTCGTAATCTTGAAAGTAGCCTTTTTTTTTTTTTGGTAATTAGTTCAATCTTACAGATCATGAATGTTGTACTGCCAGATCATGCAAAACGGAGTTTGCAGCTTGTATTGTTGTCGGTGGGGCTTTGTTCTTGACATATCATCGTCAATTATATTTAGCAGCTGTAATTTTTTCCCGAAACGAAATTAACTTTTGTTTCTTCATGAGTATGGTTCTTTAAGAAAGTTGTCTTTCTGATTATGTGCAAGATACAATAAAGTTGTTTCCCTCAAAATAAATAAATAAATAAATAAAGCTGTCTTTTGTTGCCTTTTCACTCATTCTCCCTTCTGGTGCATTAGAACTGCCTTGGGCTGCTATAGCTCTCTATGATATGCTTATCTGCATTTTCGAGCTGATAATGTTGTTTATGAGAAATCATAAAATAGGACATTTGAGTCTATTTTACATGAAATCAGTGCATCATTCAAAATCAAATCTCTCATTGATATATGTTTTAATGGGTTATTCTATGCTCCTTCTGGATTACCTTGATTGAGGGGTATTTGTAAAATAACCGAAATAACTGCAAAAGTAGGATATTTGTAATACTCACAAAGAGTTAGTAATTACTACGAGTGTATATATATTGCAATGTGTTGATCATTACATGTGTGTGTAAGAGAGAGATATAAAGCCTGGCTAGGAATAATAGAATTTGCTTTGAGCTATCACTGTTCTTTGAATTTAGGCCCAAGTTAAATTTAATAATACATGTTTAAATCCACTTTGGCCCGTATGTCTAGCTCCTAACAAGTTATGGAACACGGAGCAAACAGGTTTTATATGCTCGCTGGTATATTCCTTATTTAAACAAAAGTGTTGCCAGGTCATCAATAACAATAAATGCATGGCTTGTCATCATTATTAACGCATTAGATTGCTGGTTGCCATGATGATGTAACGATATTTATATATTTTAATTGTTTTTGTAGTTTAATTGGTATTTCACATTGTTAATAGAAAATTTATCCGAGATTCCTCACGAGACGTTTTTGGTTTTTGGTGAACCTTAGTGCAAGCAACTACTTAGTGTAAACCCGGCGCAGAAATCTATTATCGCATAATTTTAATATATTATCATATTTAGTCGGTATATATCACCACACATACACACATATATATATATATATATATATATATATATATATATATATAACTGAAACTATAAATCTTAAAATGGAAAGTAAAACTCTAATTCTTGAAAGTTATATATGAAAATATATATTAGGTCAATATAATGGATATATTAAATTGTATACGATAATAAATTTCTATCGAGTTTAATACGAGCACATGGTTCATGCAAAAAAATGGACTTCTTCACTCATCCTAACTCACACGCAAAAAAAATATCCTAAAAATTTATGGTAATTGTATTTATACGAAAATGGGGGCATTGAAAATCAGCATATACGGAAAATGTCATCTGGTTCGGTATTTATTTTCAAAAAAAAAAAACATACGGATAATTTTATTTTTGATACATTATGTTGGTCACTTTCCATAAAAGATACGTGATATTGGCCAGTATCAAATTAACGTATTCTAAGTTGACAAATTTATCAAATAAGAAAAAGTCAATATCATATTAGAAATTCATTGCAATAACTAAATTGTCAAATAAAAAACACCAATAGAAATACACGCATATTATACACAACATCAATAACTCCAAATCAAATTCGATGAAATTACAGGGAGTTTTCAATAATCAAACAATAAATAATATACCCAAAAGAATTAATCATTCCTAATCTTTTCCTTCGTCTTAATCAACATGTACCAAAAATGAAATTATTTTAAAAAACATATAAGAGGAGTATAATAGATGACAAGTCTTGAAGCTGTAATCAGTTACATATAATAATGTCTCGTAACAACAAAATATTAATAAAGTTGTGGTATATGTTGACAACTAATTTGAAGTCACTACTCTTTTTCGACAACATTGTTATGATCACTTAATATAATTATGATTAATTGTTTTTCTTGCCGTGCATTAACTTCTCGTGCAACTACTCTAAAATGCCCTTTTTAAGTGCTAAAAGATAATCTTTTCTTAGCAAACGGTGGCTAGGTATTATAGCCGTCATTACCTTAAATAGTTCAAACTTGATGTCAATTTTTCAAAGATTTATAAATGGGATGCATAATATTCTTTTCTTCTTTTCCCACTAAAATGTAAAGCTCAGAATAATGGTCCAATTTTCTGTATTTGAGCCTTCGAGGTGATTACTCATTAATTACACGAGTTATCGAAAATTGCTTCTACAGAATATGTCAACAATGATTGGCCTATATTGCTTGCATTGGAGGAATTGGTTATTATTACATGGAATTCACGCATCCCAAAGTGCCACGTGTATGTGAACTTGTTGATTGGGGTGTCTTTAGGCCCATTAGAAATTTCATGAAACTTTGTCCCTAAGAAATTGAAGATGTGAATTTGTGTTTTCTTTGTCATTTGAAACCAATCAATTTTGGTGATTTAATAGCCAATGGATCGGATTATATTTAGAGTTCTCAAATCACATAAACCTATAATTAATTGAATCTCAGATAAGTCAGAAATCGGAAGTAATTAATAATAACCGCCATTTTTCATGTGTTTATATATATATAATCATATACATATAAAATGATCATGCACATCAAAAGCCAGAGAGAGACAATTGGGAGTGCTATATACTATGGAGTGGTTTGTAAATAAAATGATTGTCCCCACCTAATAATTAATAAATGAATTAGATTTTATATTGATTTGCACGTTACTTAATGTTATGAGACGTGGAAGTTCACTGTTCGCCATGCATGCATTTTCACAAGGGCCACACACATAATTATAATTATAGAATTTTCCATAATTATATATACGTTATATATCATCTCCCCCTGTATATTAATTATATATTTATTCAAAATACTCATATTCTATGTGTCTATTTCTCATGTTTCGTTAACTTTAGAAAAAAATTAGTGCTTCGGTGTCATCCGAGCCTAATATTAACCTAATTTAGTATTTTTAATTTTATTATATATTACCTAATTTAATACTTTCCTAATATTATATTTTGTCTAATTCAATATTTTTCTTTTATTGCGTGTTACCTACTATAATATTTTTTTTAACATATTTTGTCCAATTCAATATCTTACTTTTATTTTTCTAATATAAAAATATAAATAATTTATATCTAATTAGAAATAACCTATATAAGTTGAATTAATTTTTTTACAATAAAAGTTGAAATAATTTTATTATGGTTCTAAATAGTTATTTAAGAAAAAATATGAGTTATATAGAGTTATTACAAAAGGGAAATAAATATAAAAAATATAATTTTTTTTTATCTAATCCTAATATAATAAATTGAAAATAACATTAAAAATATATATGAAAAATTATTGTTATACGAAACAAAAAACAAAAACAAAGTGAAACAAAAAAGATAAATAATACTTATACTAATATAATAATAATAAATTATTATGCCTAGGAAAATAAATATTAAATATATTTTAGATCTCTTTATCTAATTCTAATATAATGCATTGATACACATATTATATCTATACGAACAAATTAGTATCTTACGCAGAAAAAAATAAAAATAAAATAATATTACTTATACTATACGAACAAATTAGTATCTTACGCAAAAAAAAAATAAAAAAATTAATATTACATATACTACAAGTTAGATGCACGACGTTTTTTCAATACAATTATTAGTATCTCATAAATTTTAATTTTTATATCACATATTCATATGTAACGCGTGGGTGTTGTATATTTTACATTTTTCCAAACTCAATTTTCTACGGGTTTCCCAACTAATTTTGTGACTCAAAGTAAAATAAAATAAAAAACTTGAAAATTCTCTATTTTGAAATCAGTCTTACTGTGATTAGAACAAATAATGTTCTTGATATAACACAACTAAATTCGTGACTCATGGTAAAAAAAAACTTGCAAAATTCTTAATTGTAAAAATCAGTTTTACTGTAATTAGAACAAGTAATGTTCTAATTTGTGTGTAAGAATTCTTTATAGTGAAAACAGAACAAATAATGTTACGATTTGTATGTACCATTTTCAATATTATTCTTTTGCTATTTTTAATGAATATTACTCCTTTTCAAATCCCGCATTATATGTGTGTGTCTGCTTTGCATGCTTCGTTTGACAAATAAAAAATCTTGGTGTTTCGGTTGCTTAGATTTCATCCGAGTCTAATATCTACTTAATTTAATATTTTGCTTTCATCATATCTCACCTAATTGAATCTTTTCATTTAATTATATTTTGCCCAATTTAATATTTTTCTTTTATTATATTTTGTCTAATTCAATATTTTTCTTTAATTCTCTAATATAAAAATACAATTAAGTCATATAAAATTAGTAAAAAGATCTAAGTCAGTTATTTTAATTAAAATATATAAATTTTAAGTAAAAATATATAAAATTATTAAATAAGTAGTGTTTATAATAAAATTTAATGTAATTTTAATTTTGTAATTTTAAATATTCTATATAGGTAAGTTAAGATTTATCTGAAATAATCTAAGTATGTAACTAAATATTAGTAATGAACTAAATTTAACATAAAACCATAAAATTATATAATAATAATAACTAATAATAATAGTTATTATTATTATTAAATATTGATTAGACATCGGTACAATGCGACACGAGTTGAGAGTATGACATCCATTTAGGTTTTCAAAGTATGTAAGTAATATTATTAACGAATTTAATCTAAACATTAAAATACAAAATAACGTAATAATAATAATAATTAATAAACAGAGAATAGGCACGGGTTTAGAATGTGAATTCTTTTGAATTTTTATAATTATGTAAATAAAATTATTAACGAGTTGAATCTAAACATGAAAATAAAATTTTAATAATATAATAGTTAATAAATAAATTAGACATGTACAAGACAAGGGTTGAGAATACATCATTTGAAATTTTCATTTTATATAAGAATTTTTAATTATCACAAATATTTTTTTATATTTATCTTTTGATAAACCCGTGTAATACACGGGTATTAAACTAGTATATTATAAATATGTAAATAATTTCGGTCATGCAACTTGGTCCATTCGTAGATTTGTTCTTTTAAATAGCATTTTTTTTAAATTTTGGTCCAATATATTTCTTAAACTCGGACATTTAGTTTTATGTTGGCTAAAATTATATATATATTATTTTTTATCAAAAATTGTTTATTGACTACAAGATAATTAGAGAGCTATGATTCACAAGCACTTTGAGTTATGAATTTTTATCATGTAATGTCCCACGTGATATCTTTTATATTTTAGTTATAATGTAAGTGTTATAATCGTATTCTCGTATCATATCTGGTGTTAAATTTTTTAGTAAGTGCAACCCAATTAGGGAGGTGCTAACTGCCACGATGTTGATTTTTTAAAAATAAAAAATTCAATAAGTTTTATGATGTCTAACTATTTAATTAGTAATTAATTTGATTAATACACATTGTTTCATCATAATAATTCAAAATTTTGAACACCCGATTCTCCGACGTGTATGGAGATGAGTAGCAATGATGATTTATTTATATAGTAATAATATAATAAATGGAAATTGGCATGAGATATGAAGTCTCATTTGAATCCTGGCCTTTGTCATTCTTAATTGGACTAAAATTCAAAAAGGACTACATAGATGACTAAAATCTCTAAACAGTCCAAATTACATGGAAACATTATTGTGTATATATGTGTGTGTGTGACGAGAGACAGTGAAAGAGTGTGACATTGCGAATGCGCCAATGGTGTGCTTGGAGATCACGGTTATTATTCCAGGGCCCCCATGATAGCAACTTCAGTTCTGTGTACTTAAAAAGACCCACACCCCACACTTGTGTCACGAGATACTATATGCATGTGTAGCTGGAATATTTCATTTAAAATTCAAATGTTGATCAAAATCAGTTGAAATTAAATTAAGAGGGTGGAGAGATTCCAAAGACCGGGGGGATTTCGAGAGGGGCCGTAGCCGTAGTCGCTCGCGGCCACGTGCTCCGCCTGCCCCATTGTTTCTTTTAATAACTCCAAAAAACCGAAGGACAACGGCCAAGAGTTTGCACACTCTTGACGTGAACGTGATTGTGACCTACTTTTTAATTAGTTTGGGCGAATTCGGGAAGGAGATTGTGTCGCCTAATGGAAGCATTGCATTAGGCAGCTTAGTATGTCTTTTCACCGTAAAAGTATGTATTTTAATCAAAAAGTATGTTCGTCTTACGTATTACTTCCGTTAAGCGATCACATAGTATTTATTAGAATTAAAAAATAAAAGAAAGACTTAAATAAAATTTGAAGAATTAAGTTTAAAAAAAAAAGAGTTTAAAATTTTATCATTATTTTTTTTTTTACAAAAAGGATTTGAAATTAACTTGCCTACGTATCATCGTAGATGAATCAAATCTCACGTAATTTTTATACTTATCTTCTTTCCTTCCTGGATAGTGGATGAGACTCGTTTTTTGTGTTCATTCATTGTCATTGTTGCTTTTCGATGTGCTATTGTAATGGTCGCTCTCTTCAATTTCATCGAGTCGTAATTTTTGTTCACGTTTTTCGGTTTTAATCCAATCATTTCATTAACATTTGATTTTCTAGATTTTTAGACAATAAGCTGAATCGTCGATTGTCCAACACAAACCTCCCATGCTAAAGGCTTGTTCAATGGAAACTGTTGAAACAGGAAGGACGAGAACCTCCTTTGTAGTCTTAGAAAGTTTAGAAAAAATAAAAGTCATTATCGACCAAAACTGCACAAGATCATTAGTACCATCAAACTTTTTTGGGATACTTCCCGATTCAAGATTGCTTTAATAAGATTCTAATTATTGAGTTCGACTAGCATTGACCTATAGTAGTTTTCCCTTAGTTTTCTCAATCAATCTTGTATATAAGGTTAGAGCTTGTCGGAGGTCGTTCAACAATGCTCTTACATTAGAAGTATACAATCCATATCAATAATGGGGGAAGGTGAAGGTGAAACATTAAAATCACTAAAAAATTAGGTGTATTCATTAAAAATAGCAAATAAAGATTGTTTAACTTGTTGAGCACAAAGTAGGGGCTAGGAGTCTAAATGCCCAAGTTTTCTAAAAAAACTCTAATGCATCATACTAAATTGTAAGCAAATTTTGGTTTCATAAATTAGGTCCAAAATTTTCAAATAAACAAAAATCGGGAATGTATATAAAATATTTAAAAATTTCATCAGCTGACTAGTAATGCAAATAACTAATAGAGTCGAATCGAATCGAGTAAAGAAGTACTAATAAGTATAATCTCAATACATTCATCAAGAAGAAGTGGAGAAGTAGAATAATAAACATTGCATAAAGTCATGGTTGCGTGGTTAATTCTTTTTTAAAGCAACATCATATTATAACAACCATTCCCACACATTAGCAAATAAAAAGAAATCGAGATCTTGATTGACAAAAAAAACACAATGCTTCTCTATATTCAAAAGAACCATTTAGCAATTTATAAGTAGAGTTCCAATAATTTGACACATCAATAGAAACTTTTTTGGGATGTAAACCATTGTTTCGGCAATATTTTTGCCATTTTTTTGAAACCGAATCATTTTTTGTAATATGAAATAACGACTTCTAATTGGGCATTTCATTTTTTAAAGTAGTTAAAACATCTTAAACACATAAATTCAAAATATGAAAAATGCATTTAACATGAAAACATTACTACCAATAGAAGGTTGCCATTTAGCAATTTAAAACTGGTCGTATTAGCGACGAAATTATCAAATAAAATTGAATATATTTTGCTAACATAAATGATACTCGGATAAAATAACGGATATTTTGAACGAAGTATTGACCGCGGTATGCGCACTATTAAACTCTTTGTGTGCAATCAAATGTTATTGCAAAGTTCAAGAATTATCAAACAAATGACATGTATCCATATAATTATTATTATGATGACAATCCGACAAATATCCAAACAAACTGAGACACTATGAATATTTCCGACTTGTAAATAAGGAAGTCCAATTCAATTTATATTCACCAATGATGTTATCATGATCACGAGTAAAATTATTACGTAAAATTTTGGTGCTACATGAATTAAATGCCTGCAGTATAATTTTCATAATAACTACTATTCACATAAGTAAAAGAAAGACAAAATAAGAGGTCTAGAAATTCCAGTGACTTGGGGGGTTCGAGAGGGGCCGTAGGTGTAGTTGCTCGCGGCCACGTGCTCCAGTTCGATTGTTTCTTTTAATAACTCCAAAAGATCTAAGGACAAAGTCCAAGAGTTTGCACACTCTTGACGTGATTGTGGCCTACTCTCTAAGTAGTTTGGGCAAATTTCGGGAGAGACTGTGTCGCCAAACGAAAGTATTGCATTGGGCAGTTATAGTATGTCTTGTCACCGTAAAAATATGTATTTTATTCAAAAAGTATGATTGTTTTACGTAAGACCTCCGTTTGGCTACCTGATAGTAATTTCTCTAATGCACGCCAACACATCTTTTTCGAAATTATTATATACTTAATGATAATATAAAAGTCAATACAATTTTTCCGAGGCAATATATATATATATATATACACACACATGAGATACATATTAAAGTTCATTAAATTTTAAAGTAAATTAACCACAAATTTTTTAGAATGATGAAAATATATTATTTAAATAAAGTTGGTAGAATGTTCTCTAGTAAGTAGATACTAATGGATAAATGCTTTTAATTTGGGTCAAATAAATCATAGTCAAAGATTAGGAGGTTGTCTTAAACATGGAGATTTTGTACTTAAAAAAAAAAAAGAAGAATGAATAGAAACCCTCCTCTTCCTATATGAAATGGCGAATGAATATACCCATAGCGAGAATCAAATCATTTTTGCATAAAACATTTTCTTAAGGACAGCTTTCACATTATTATTTCAATAATATTTATATTTTATTAGTGACATGTGATGGTGCTAAGGCCATCTCCTGGATAATAGCGTTGGCCGCTATTTTAAAGATGAAAAATTCTCCAGCAGTGCGCTAATTATTGCGCCATTATAGTGATGTTATACAGTGCAGCGCCAATTGTAGCGCTGCACTATTTGTGCGCTACTTTATCTTTATTATTATTATTATTATTATTATTATTATTATTATTATCTTTTTTTTTTGTAATATATATTATTTTTAACTTAATGTAATATATATTTAATGTAATATCTTTTTTATGTAATATATATTATTTTTAATTTAATGTAATATAATAATAATAATAATAATAATAAAAGTAAAAATATTAAAAAGACTACACATAAAATTACACATAAAAATATATTGTTTGAATTTGTTACGTTCTCTAGTTTTTTATTTAATAAAATGTGTAATCTTTTATTTTTATTTTATTTAATAATATTATTTATTTAATGTTTATCCAAAAACGCAATAACTTTTTAATAAGTATTATTTTGCCAATTCTGAATTAAAAATATATTATTTATTTAATAATACCTTACAAAATAATATAAGATTAAAAAAAATAGAAATAAAGAATATACTGGAATATTCTTTTTTAGTGCAAAATTTAGTGCAAACTGATGGAGTTGTTGTGCAAGTTTTGCACTATATTAATGTAGATTCTATTGTAATATAGTGCAAACTGCTGGAGATGTGCTAAGTACAATGAAATTGACAATCTGGGCATGTTATTTGTGATGGGCGCTCAACCTTTGGACACACGCTTTATCCCTAGGATTTGCGAAAGCGTGTCGCAAGCAAACTAATGAAATTATTGGACACTTGTCATTATATTAAGTTCTCCAAAGCATGTATACGTGTCCCACGAATGCGATATATCTATGCCACCATCGTCCCCAACCTTTCACCGATTTGGATTTTCTTCTAATTTTATGTAAAGTGATATTTAATCTTATGTTTTATTTTATTAAGATATATATATTGTGTTGTGTGTATTAAAGTATTGTTGAACAGAAAAAAGCCCAACTGCAACTATTTATTAGCTTCGAACTTTTTCCGACAGCTTGTCGTTGTAAATTTCTCAATAGTGACGACAAAAGAAATATATCCATAATTGCAAATCGGTCCCGTTGTGGACAAACAATTTTGGTGCTGTAAATATAAAAGATAGTAATTTACTTTCATAAATTTCGATTTTGCGCCTCGCAATATTACTCCTACACTTCAAGTTAGAATTTTGGTGTCAAATGATTATTTTAATATTTTCTTACTAATACACAAAATATCATTGAACATATCCAAAAAATGCTTACAGAAATAGCCAAAAACTAAAATTATACTACGTATGAAACCCACATACACACACTTTCCCAGTATCCTAGGCAAACAACCACTTTATTTAACTTTTTTTCTGTTTTTACCCTCAAGAAAATAAGGGACATCTCTGTTTGGGGGCAATAAAAGAACTTTATTTAAGTAGCAGATAGAAAAAAGTTGGTACTTTTCCCATTTTGTCAAAAAGTGCGCGATAGTGTATGACCAATCTTTTCTTGATCTTGAGCCACAGCATTTTGATACTACTCGGAGTTAATTACAAAAGCTATCTATCAAATTATTTATTTTACTTTCCATAATTCTTAATTAATAAAACAATACATGTTCTGAATAAAAAAAACATTCCATGATCATGTATTCGTGTGATTTGAATTCGGGTCTACTTGTAAAGAAAAAAATACCATTTATCACTAAATTAAATCCAATTTTCTACCCATCAGATTAATTAGTCTAACAAGATTTGGTTTACTATGCTTTCTAATACTCACTATTCTTTACTCTCCCAAATTATAACATATTTTCCATACTTGTTTCATGTATATATATACTTATGTGATCATTTTAATGCACATTGTTATTAATAATTAATAAATTATTAATATTAAAATAAAGAGTACAATTAGAAAATGAAAGTAAAATTTAAAGTTCCAATCATAATAATTGCCTTTTATTAATCTCACCGTAAAAGTGGATTTTTTTTCTTTATAATTGTGAGACATAAGAAGTACCGAATTTCACTTAGGTGCAAATTTTTAAGACTTTTGAGAGATTCATAAAAGAGAGAAATGTCGAAGAAATTAAACAAATCTTTCTTTGGTCCCTTCATGAGAGGTCCCTTCACGAGGGCCGGAAAATAAAGAACTAGTTAATATATTCGGTATGAATATCTATTTACAAAACTATCTCATTTCATTATATTAAGGTGAAATTTTTTTTGCCCCAAACTGTCATCATTTTCATAGGCTACTATATGAGCTATTATTTGTAACAATAATCCATACGAACTATTTGTGTATTTTGAATAACCTCCAACAACAGGATTTTAGTGGTTTAAGGATACTTCACCCGATTTTAGAAGAAGAAATTAATAAATATTTATTTAATAAATTTAAAAATCATAAAAATATAAAATATATAAATTAAGTTTGATATATTTTTTTATAAAATTAGGGAAAAAGATTATAAAAATTTCTAAATAATTATTCAAAATAACGAAAATCCAAATAAAAATAAAAAACACAATTAATATAAAATACGCCGAAAAAATTATGAGATTACATAAATAAAATTTAAAAACTTAAATACAAAAAAAATACGGAAATATTCTAAAATAATTTAAAGTAATAATAAGTTTTGTAAAAGAATCTTAGCAAGCAAGTGCGAAATGGACTCTGTTTCAAGGGGCGAAGAGCAAATAAATTAGGGGAAAAAGTAAAAACTTTATAAAATAAATGTAAGATATAAATAAAATTTAATTCGCCCAGATTTGTTTTCTATTTTCTATGATTTATTAAATAATTTAATTATAAATTTTTATATTTTTTGTGATTTTATAATTTTTATTTAATATTATATTAAAGGATAACTACAGTGGCGTGAAAACGACATACTCGCCACCCTCTGCATTTACATCTATTGATTTACCCCACATCTTATCCCTTAAAATAATCTAATAATTATAATTAAATGAAAATTATTACGGTAAATGCATCTATTGATTTACCCCACTTCTTATCCCTTAAAATAATCTAACAATTATAATTAAATGAAAATTGTGTTTATGAAATTTAATTATTAGTTTTTTCATAATTTAAGATTTATTTTATATTTTTGTATTTTTTTCTAAAAATTTCTTTTCTGATTTTTTAATAATATTTATTTTTCTTTATTCTTATATTGTAAATTACAGAATGATTAAAACTTATTTATAGATTCTACATTTATTTTATAACTTTTAACTTTTAACTTTCTTAAGTTTCTTTTATAGTATTTATGTTTAGTTTTTAAATTTTGTAACTTTCATAGTGATTAAAATTTATTTATGGATCTTAATTTTTTTCTTTTGATTTTCTTAGAAAAAAATTATTATTACTTTAGATTATTTTATAATATTTCTATTTTTTTAACTTCCAGACTTAACTTAACTATAATTTTTATATTTTATTTATGTGGTTTTATAATTCTCTAGTATTATTTTATATATTTTAATTATGTTAATTTCTATGTTTGATTTGATCTTTTAATATTTCATATATTATTTAGGAATTATTTATAAATCTTCTCACTGATCTTATAATTATTTTCAAATTTACTTTATATGTTTTATGATTTTTTTTTAATTTTTAAAATTTTTAATAAGTATTTATAATTATTTAATTATTGTTTTTTCTTCCAAAATCGGGTAAAGTGTCCTGAAGTCACTATAGTTCTGGTATTGAAAGGTAAATTGTAAAGCACATATAGTTCATATGTCTGAGTATTACAAATAATAGTTTATATGATAATTTGTGAAAATAACGATAGTTTGGGGATACAAAGTTTTTCCCCTTCTGTTAATTAATTAACAGAGGGATCTTGGTTCCAGGCCAAGTTCATTTTTTTTTTTTTATGGTCTTTCGTTACAAACAAAGAAAATATCTGTTCGAAATAAGAAAATTAACAAACTCACGCACTCGATGGGATTGAACCTAAATCTGTTTGACCAGAAAAAATGCCTTTTACCATTGGGTTGAATCCAGTTCCCGCCGAGTTCAGTTTTCTCATTGTGTAATGGAGAGTTATATCTTTGTAACAATTTTCATTATAGGGGTTTTTGCGCTAAATACTTGTTTCAAATTTTTGATAACTTCTTGTGTTCAACTTTTATTATTTTGTATTTTTATTATTGTGTCTTGTGTGATTTTTTATCAAATCTTTTGTTGTGCGTTAACACATCACTCTATATACAATCACATAATTTAGGGCCTATAATTTCAAATACTCCAGCCATTTGTTTGTATGTATTAAAATTACAACCTCAAATGTGATACTATTTGTAGTAAATACAAATCACTAAGAATTTTTCGCGTAATTTTAAAAGGCAAGTGGATTTTTTTTTTTTATTGGGCTAGTCCTTGGGGGTGGGTTTTGTTTTGTACTTGTCCATATTATATATCCCAGTAGAACGTGTGTTTATTTATGGGAGAAAGGATACAAGAACAGTAGTTAATTCAGTTGTAAACTGAAGGGTTTATTAAAAAAAAAAAAAAAAAGAAGAAGAAGAAAATTTAATGACAAGGCAATTGAAAATGATAGTGAGAAAGCCTGAAAGTAAGCTTGCTTTGTCACCCTCTATGAAGAATCTTAGGACAATGAAATAAGTATTTAATAATTGTAACATAAAAGCACCTATTCTATCTATCCATATAACCATTGCTAAGAGGAGCATCAAATTAGATGCCATATGGCCCCCATAATATTCTTTTGGCGATATGATACTAATAAATCATAAATAGTACTCCATAACATAATTACTAAAACTAATATATGAAATAATTCATTGGGAAAAGTTACACCAACTGTATTGGACAAAGAAATATATTTTTCTTGATATATTATGAGATATATATGACAATTAAAGAAATATTCTTCAATATGTCAGTTATTTTACATGAAGAAAATGAGATGAGTGTTGTGTTATTATGTTTCTCCGGGCAACAGTAATTATTACAATTATTGATCAACCTAAAAGTGATGTTGGAAATATGTTTTGAGATATCTGTAACAATTGTAGAATTAGAAACTTTCATTAAAAAAAGAACTTGATGACAAGACTAGATAAATATGTTTATGACATTAGGTTTCTAAAATCTTTACAATTAAGACAATGTATGTATGGTAAGATCAAGTGAGTTGTTTGTTTTGTCCCTAGTGGGTAAATTCATAAAGCTAAGATATATGAAAAATTGAGAAATATTTTGATATAGTTACGCCTATATGGTTTGTTTTAGAATCTTATATTAACTTTGAACATAAATACTTGAAAGCCCATTTTTCTAATTTATCTAAAACCTATTACTAATAATTAAGTAATTTAGTATATTAGACAATAGATTGCTCAATTGTACATCATAAAGTTCTTGACACTAGAGACCAATAATACATGATATTATTCTTCAAAAGGTTATAATTATTGAGATCAAATTACATGTGTGTATTATATACATCTAATAGTTTTAGGTATCAATTAGAGATTGGCTACAAGTAAATGATGAATATGATGAGAATGACATGTGATAGGGGCCCACCATCCATCCATAGCCATATATATAGTGTCCCCATTTTCAGGCCATGACTTATGGAAGTGAATAATCTGAATGGACACTTTGAAAACGAGGAAAGAAAAAATTATTATTGAAATCAATACAAATTACAAAATATAATAAGAATATCAAGCCGTCACTCTTTCACCATTATATGGCACGCACACCTAACATTTAAGAAATCAATAAACTCGGCCCCCTTATTAATAAAAACCCTAACCCTAAAATAAAATTTTCACAAATCATGTGGGAAAACATGCATTATCTATAATCTTCCTTTCTCCAGTTAGGAATTAAGATAGCGAGGGATAATGAATTAATTAGTCCAAAATCTCAATGATCACATGCAAATGTTCTTGTCCAAAATAAAATAAAAATTAAATTAACGGTATGTAATGAGATTAATTCAAAAGATTTAAAAGTTATCTGTCTACCAAACTGCTTAACTCATTTTCTCTCTACATGTAGATTTAACTTTTTAATTTCTTGATGTGACAAATTCTGATTTTTAACAAAGTTTGTCCTTAAGTCAAACTAGCAATATCATTCGTAATTAATAGGATATTTTGACATTTAAGGGCATTTGAACATACATGTAATATTAAAACAACCATATGAGTTCAAATTGCACCAACTTGAGACTCATATGACTAACATTGTTTGAATTTAAAACTTACGGGACTAAATTTATAAATATCCAAAATTAAGGACTAAAGTTGCAAGATCTATTTTGTAACAAAGCCAGGTTGGAATATTTTGTTGGTTTGTCAAATATTCTTGACTCGGCCACTCTAGCTATTATAATTATATTTATTTATAAGATGATTGGTGGCAATTTAATTTTCTCAAACACCTAAAGTTGCCTAGTTCTGCCAAAAAAAATTCTTGACAGCAGAGAGTTAAATCTCTACTGCAACGTTTTATCGTGATTAATAGAGTCCCTTCAATATGGATCTGAGCATTTTTTAGTCAAGTGAACTTGCACGTGCATGTTTTGGCAACAATATTTTAGATGTCTTATACTTTACAAACATATTTATATATAACAAACACATTGTTGGAAACTATTTTATTTGTGATATTTTAATTATGATACTTTTATTTAATTATTCGTGAGCCACAACCATATATATATATATATATATATATATATATATTTAAAAAGTTCAAATGAAGATTCCTGCAAATAATGAGTTTTAAATCTAAGTTAAGAAGAGATTTTTTGTAATTTTGTCTATTTGAAAAAAGAAATTATATAATAAAAATACTGTTAATATATAATAAAAATACTAATTCTCAAGTAAAATTAGGTTACCCAACCTTACATATCATACACATCCATATATATAGTATACTAGTTTAACACCTTTTTATTTACACGAAATTTATAAAAAATTAAATATAAAAAATATTTGTGAAAATTATAAAATTTTAAATTCAAAATTAAAAACTGAAAGGATGTGTTCTCATGCCCTGTTTAATTAATTAATTAGTATAATTATTAATTAATATTATATTTTAATATTTAAATTAAATTCGTTAATAATTATATTTACATACTTATAAAAATACAAATATTTAAAATTTTAAAAATAAATTATTTCAAGTTTTATTATAAATACAATTTAGGTAGCCACACTACATCGCGTGCATAGTCATAAATCCTTAAAGTTGATATTATAACCTACAAATCAACCGGCCCATAACGCCCATTGACCACGCGAGTTACGCCTAGGCCACAAGTTCGGCCGAAACATGACTGTTATAGGTTTATTTGTCATCAATATATGGAGAGGTTGGGCATGCATTGACAAAGTTCTTCAAGCAAACAATTTTAGTGAGATATTATTAGAGAAAGTTGACGAGTAATATAGCACTATAAAAGAAATTTACTGAAAATCCCATGAATGAAAAGAAAAGAAAAGAAAACGCGCCACTTTGGTAAAGCTCTATATATTAATAAAATGCTATCATGAATTAATTACCCTCAATAATTGCGATGGTGGTCTATGTCACTAAAAGAATTTAGTGCAGTAGGAAGAGATATGATGTTCTTATTAAAATTATTATTACTACAAAAATTGAGTATAGCAGGAAGTTATTATTACACACATTGGCTCGCCCGAACCTAATCCGCTGTCGGCCCTACTCATCAAACCTTTTAAATTACCCGAAATGAAGTAAAAAAGATTCGAACTCCCAACCTCAAGGGTGAAGGAGTGGAGCTTTACCGTTAGCCAATTCAAGAGAAATGTAAGATCTTTTGCATTTTTCATATTTATTATATATAATTAGTTGAACTTACAAATTTTATTTATAAATTATTATTAAAAGTGTATTAAAATATATAATATGCATATAAAATAATATTATATTTATTAAATTAAAATAATAATATATTTAGACAAAAACAAATAAAGAAATTAGGAAAAACTTGTATTAATTTGTATTTTTTTTTTTAAAATATTTATTATATCTATTTATAAATAATGATATTATAAATATATTATTATTATTTAAAAGTGTATTATAATTATGTAATATATATGTATTGAAAATTATATTATATATATGATTAAAATATAGTGTATTTAAATAGTAATAAATAAAAAATAGAAGAAAATTAAAAAGTTTTGTATTTTTATTTAAAATTTTATTTATTATACATTGTATTTTACATTTATTAAATATATCACTTAAAATAATTGTATGTACATTATATTTACTAATTATTATATATTATTGTTACATTGAATGAGAATGTGAGAATTAAGCACCAGTATTGTTGGAAGGACTTTTCGCTCAAATTGATACAGATGGTACCTCCAAAAAATTCATTGTACGAGAAGGAGGTCTTTCAGGGCGGGTAGGCCACATGTACGACATTACCTCACTATTTGGGCATTTGCCTGCGAGTTGGTTGAGATATAACTTGCTATTCTATAGGCAAGACTTTAATATTTATAGGGGCGACATGTCGTTCTAATATGTTGGTTTTCTGGTTGACGCGATTTTCATATTTATAGGGCGACATATATCGTTCCAATATGTAATCCGATCCGACCTACATGCACGTCTAATGAATGTCATGCCTGTATGTCTTCACTATAAGAACGACATAAATGTCGTTCTAATTTGGCGCTCCAGTTAATCTGAATTCTTGTAGTGTATTTTAAATATATGTATCATGCACCATAATATAACTGAACACGCACAATAAAATCACTAAACACGAAAAAAATATATGGTGACGATGCACTGATAATTTGTTATGCATGTTCATGTTAAGTATTACATGGTTTTATGCACTATTGTACATAAATATGAAGATGATTGCAATATTCATCACAGGAAAAGAAAAACGCAAAAATATTGAGGGATTATTCCCTTGATAATGATCAAAGTTCCGAGAGAATATAGACCCTCGTTAATTTACATAGGGAAATTTAGTGTTTTTTTTTTTGTTTTTTTTTTTGTTTTTTTTTTTGTTTTTTTACAATTTTACCAAGTGATTAATATTCCCTTGTTAATTTAAATTTTTTTTAATAATACCGACTCAGCCCGCAACCCATGACCATTTAGTTCCCGATTTGGATGTTGTCAATGATAATTGAAACCTGACCTCCAAGGGTGAGGGTATGATGAACCTAATTGCTTGGTCCACACGTAATGCATGTACGTAATTTTATTTGTTTTATATTTATTACATATATCAACTAAAATTGTAAATTATATTTATAATTATATTATAATTTTATATAATATTTTAAAATGTATTACAATTATATTATATGTATTTGAAAATTATATTGAATTAAATAATAATATTTTTAGACAATAAAAAATAAAACTTCAAAAACTGCTATTGTTATTAAATATATATACATTTTTATATT
>BMAC01000055.1:530450-546764 GCA_014905375.1 Phtheirospermum japonicum | reverse complement strand
AATATAAAAATGTATATATATTTAATAACAATAGCAGTTTTTGAAGTTTTATTTTTTATTGTCTAAAAATATTATTATTTAATTCAATATAATTTTCAATACATATAATATAATTGTAATACATTTTAAAATAAAATATAAAATTATAATATAATTATAAATATAATTTACAATTTTAGTTGATATATGTAATAAATATAAAACAAATAAAATTACGTACATGCATTACGTGTGGACCAAGCAATTAGGTTCATCATACCCTCACCCTTGGAGGTCAGGTTTCAATTATCATTGACAACATCCAAATCGGGAACTAAATGGTCATGGGTTGCGGGCTGAGTCGGTATTATTAAAAAAAATTTAAATTAACAAGGGAATATTAATCACTTGGTTAAATTGTAAAAAAACAAAAAAAAAAACAAAAAAAAAAACAAAAAAAAAATATAAAAATGTATATATATTTAATAACAATAGCAGTTTTTGAAGTTTTATTTTTTATTGTCTAAAAATATTATTATTTAATTCAATATAATTTTCAAATACATATAATATAATTGTAATACATTTTAAAATAATATATAAAATTATAATATAATTATAAATATAATTTACAATTTTAGTTGATATATGTAATAAATATAAAACAAATAAAATTACGTACATGCATTACGTGTGGACCAAGCAATTAGGTTCATCATACCCTCACCCTTGGAGGTCAGGTTTCAATTATCATTGACAACATCCAAATCGGGAACTAAATGGTCATGGGTTGCGGGCTGAGTCGGTATTATTAAAAAAAATTTAAATTAACAAGGGAATATTAATCACTTGGTTAAATTGTAAAAAAACAAAAAAAAAAACAAAAAAAAAAACAAAAAAAATTTTTATTTTTAAAAAATCAAAACAAAAATTAAAAAATATATATATATAATTATCTATCAGTTAGAGTTTTTTGTAATTCTAAAAAACAAAAAAAAAAGGAAAAAAATCATATGATATCTTTAAAAAAATAATGATAATACATTTATTCTATTTAGTATTACATTTTCTTGTTATTTTCTTAATTTAAAAAAAAATATAAATACAATCAATTAGTGTTTCTAAAACAAGAAAAACAATCACATGGTATCTTAAAAAAATAAATGAGATCACATTAATTTTATTTAGCATTACATTTTCTTTTTATTTTTTTTTTATTTTTTTAAAATAAAAATACCGAAGGTGTTTTTTGCCCCTCAGTATTTCTGTAAATTAAAATAAATAAATAAATAAACAAATAACAAAGGGCTTCACAATGCCCCCAGTAATACTATTTGCAAATATTGGCACTGATATACTGATGGATTCATCGAAGGTATCAATACCGATGATAAATCCCTCGTAATAAAAACTTTCGTTAAATCTTCATAAATAATTTAATGTTTTTTTATTGTGATTAGATTGAGAGACATGCTCAGTAATCATACATTTAACATGCATAATAATATCAATATCACTTGCACAATAATGCCACTGCGCAAAAATTGTCATTTTTACCAAATGTTTTCTTTCTCGTGTTAGGGTTCTTGAATCTGAAGAGGGCCCTCTTCTTGCTTTAGGCCTTCCAAGGTAGACCCTAACTATTTGAGGGCCTCAATGACAAAGGGAAAAATAAAAGGGAAAAAAAACCACTTATAAATATATAAAGATAAGTTTTTTTCTCAAATAAAGTTTAGTTTTTCCATCATCCGAATACTAAAGTATTGAAAAAGTGCTCAAGTTAAAAAATTACTAATAAATAATTATCAAAAAATATATAACTTCTATTATTTTGAAAAGTAAAATTATCAATAATGTTTTCAAAATCAAATTTTCAACATTTCATTTAGAAAGCATAAAATCATAACACTTTTAAAGTTTATTTGGACATAAATGAATGTGATCGTGCTTTTATCAATATTAATTTGTAAATCTCATTTTGATAATGTTATATAATTTACATATTCTTATATGCAATAGAAACTATAGAAAAACAATTTAAAACTTTTACATACTCCAAGAACGTCAATTGTTAGTTTTAGTATCTTTTTCAAGTTTTGGAATTTTTAAGACCAGTATTATATGATCATGCATATATATATACTGTACAAGTTTGGGCTCCTAAAACTGGGGGCTCTTAACTGTCTATTAGCACTGTCAAAACGTGCCAGTCCGCTTCAACCCGTCGCAGGTTGCTTCAAAATGGGGTGGGATGGGCCTAGCCCGTTTTTTCACGGGCTAGGAAAATCTAAGTTCGCGGCTCGAAATTGAAGGCCCGCGGGTCAACGGTCCAGACAATTTTTTAATTTTTTTTTATATAAAATTATATTTTTATGTTAAAAATTATAAATAAGAAAAAAGGAATTTACTATAAAATTTAAAGTTTTCCAACAGAAAAATAGAAAATAAAAGAATACAAGTATGTCTTTAATTTTAATTTTAACTAATATAAATTATAATTTCAAATATATAATAAAATTAAAAAAAAAAATTTAACAACGGGCCAACCCGCTTCGGCCCGCCAAAACCCGTGGGCTTAACGGGACGGGCCAAAAAAGCCGGTGATCAAATTGGCCTGGGAAATGAAAACCCGATCCGTCCGTTTGCGCGAGCTGACGGGCCAACCCGCGAGTTTTGACCCGTTTTGACAGTACTACTGTCTGCCCTTGGACATGGCTAGGGATCAGGCATTATATTAATTAGGGGCAATTGTCAAATATTACATAGTAAAAAAATATTTTTGTCAATACTCTAAATATTATACAAAATGTCAAATAGTACAATTATAAATATACAATTACAAGGTTACCCTTATTAAAAATAATATAATAATAATAATATCAATAAACAACACACCACCACCACTACTCCATACTACCTTCCACCAGCTACCCCGGCCGCTACCACCGGAGATTTTTCCGACGACCACCGCCGAAAAATTTTCAGCAAATTTTTTTTTTGCCTAGCAAACATGAAGTAAGAAATCTCACTATAAAGTAAGAAATTCTTAGTAAGAAAATTTCTTACTTTTCCATACATAAAGTATGAAATTTTCACTATAACTGAGTAAAATGGATATGACTGGTCCATCGCCGTCTACCAAAACGACTGGATTTCACTATAAAGTATGATTTTTTTTTTTTGAATATAAATTAACAATGTCTTTTTTTTTAGGAAATAAAGTAAGAAATTTCACTATAAAATAAGAATTTTTCTTACTTTTTCGAACATAAAATAATATTTCTTACTTTATAGGATATAAGTAAGGAAATTTATTACCTTTTCAAATATAAAGTTTGAAATTTAACTATAAAATAATATATAGTTGTATTAAATAAAAAATACATAATAATTTGCTATTAAGTAAGAATTTTTTTTTTTTGCCAAAAAAAAGGTGTGTAATAAGTAAGTAATACATAACATTTGCACATCAAGCAAGAAATTTTTGCAATCAAATAAAATACGTTTTTTCATCAAGTATGAGTTTTTGGACATTAAATAAAAAATCTGTGTACATATAGTAAGAATTTCTGACATATAGTAAGAAATATTTTTGGTAACCGGAATTATTTTTGTACATATAGTAAGAAATTTGGACTTACAGTAAAAATTATTTTCATTGACCGAAAATATTTTTGGACATTAAGTAATAAATATTTGGACATATAGTAACAAAATTTAGACATATAGTTGGATTGAAAAAAAAAAACTAACTACACTCACTCCACGGACATGTAGTAAGAAATTCAAACATACAGTAAGAAATTTTCTGGATGAAAAAAAACCACGCCGAAAATAAATTTTAGCAGCCCGAAAATATTTCCTGATGATCAGGAAAAAAAAATCGGTGATCGAAAAAGATTCCGACGGCCGAAATTTTTTTCGGTCGGCTGGCGGTGGCAGCCACCTGCTGCCCAATTACTATTATTATCATTATTATTATATTTTTTAATGGTAAGAGTATTGTGGTATATTCATATCATAATTTTTTACTATTTGACAAAAAGTAGGCACTATTTAACTTAAAATTGGATGTAGGACTAATTGGCAAATGGACCTCTACTTGGAGGACTATTTGACAATTTCTCTATTAATAATTAATGTATCATAATTAACAAGTTTAACCGTGCATGATACAAAATTTATAAAAATCTATATATAAAAAATAAACGTGATAATTAGAGAATTCTAAATTTAAAATAAATAATTTAAAATAACGTATTTTTACATGTCTAATCTATTTATTAATTAGTATAATTATTAAATAATTTTATATTTTAATATTAAATTAAATTCGTTAAAATATTTTTATTTATATACTTAGAAAATTTCAAAAGATATCACATTTTCAACTAATGTCTAATCTGTATTAATTAATTATATTAAATTATTTATATTTTAATATTTAGATTAACTTCGTTGGTAATTATTAATTGCATACTTTGACAAATCCTAAAGGTGTCACACTCTCAAACTTTGTCGCATTATACTGTTGTCTAAAAAATATTTAATAATAATTATTATATAATTTTAATTTTTAGAATTCATTACTAATATGTAGTTACATACTTAAGTTATAGCAAATAAATCGCAATTTGCTTATATAAGATATTTAAATTCTAAAACTAATTCAATTTTTATAAATAGAATTATTTAATTATTTTAATAATTAAGTTTTTTTTAATTAAAATTATTTTATATGTAATTTATTTTTTAATTAAAATAAGTAATTTAATTTTTTATACTAATTATATATGACTTATTTATATTTTTCATATTAGGAGAATAAAAGAAAAATATTGAATTAGGTAAAACATAATAATTTTTTTTATTAAATTAGGCTAAATATAATTAAAAATTTTAATTAAATTAGACAAGATACAATAAAAGGAAATAATAAATTAACTGTAAATTAGGCGCGGATGACAAATAAGCAACCGAAGTACCATAATATTTTATTTCTCAAACGAAACATATGAAACAAACACATATATGAAGAGGATTTTGGATTAATATATAAGATGATATATTACACTCGAAAATTTAGTGTAGTTCAGCTTATTGGTGTGTGCGGGACTTGTATATCATCGAACTCGAATTGATGTTAGATCGAATAGTCTGGGAATCGAAAATATCTATTAACATTTTAACTTTTTTTAAGTCGAACCGGTTTAAAACTTTTAATGATACAGTTCTTGAAATTTTTTAAATATTCGTACCAAAAACCTTATTGAACTGTAACGTGTTGGGTCCTTAATCCAACATTGGACTTATATGTGAAATAATTATATATTGTGGACTGTCAAATAAAGAAGCCTAATTAAAAGTGATCAAATAAAGTTTAAGGTATTGGGATTAATGTATTTTAATAGAGTGTGGGCCTTATGTGTAGATAATCAACGAGTTATCTATTTTAATGATGGACTAAAATAGGTAAACCCTAATAACTCAAGTATATAAGGGTTATGGTCCGTAGGTCATAGGTATCATCAAGATATTCAATATACCATTCTATTCTGGATCCCATCGTCAGAATAGAACATATAAAGAAAGCTAAAGGATTCTCTAAAAGGATTGGATACGTATTGCCCTAAAAGATCAAACCCAAATTCAATCGCTTATGGATTCAGGTACGATCACGTAAATTAACTTATGATTTTTAATAATTTAATATGATGATTTCTCGATTATATCGATGATTTTGGCTAAGATTATTTGATCTAACATAACGAACCATAAAACCAAAACTAGAATTGATTTTTAAAAGTTTTTATACATTTACATTACACACACACACACACAACTTATTTGTATTTGATGTTAACTACACATTATGTAAACTATATACTATTAAAATATAACATAACAAATATAAAAGTTTAATATTAATAATAGAATAAATTATTAATTTTGGTAATGGGAAATATTATTGAAAATAAATTAGTACTTAAACGACAACTTTAATATATAATACTTTATAAAATAGTTGCTTGCACTATTACCACTTACATATATGTTTTAATTTTTAATCAACTAATAATATCAAATTAAGAATATTAATATGCTTTATCAATATATTAAATAATAATTACATATAAATTTAATTGACTAAGAGTTATTTTATACTAACTCTTGTTAAAAGTCGATTGCTATTATATTAATCTAAGAAAACAAATTAAATTTATCGGAATTTTTTCATTTCTTGTTAAACAAGTGTTTTGATAGATTGTACATATCTAACTTTTGTATTAATTTTATAACACACACACTTCATTTCTCATGTGTCAATCTCCGAAAAAAAAAATCCTGACCTATTCCGTTAGCACCGAATATTCATTCCGAAACGTACTAAAATTTTGTTACGATTCAGGACGAAAGATTTAGAACACTTTTGGTATAAAAGTCCATCTATGAAATGGACTTTTGAAAAAGTGTAATTTAGAAAAGTGCTTGTGAAAAATGTGAAGTGTTTGTTAAAATAATTTTAAAGGTCCATTTAACAAAAGTGTAGTAAATGAAACTCAAAAGTCATATATTAACACTTCTTCAAAATGAACATTTGGAAAAGTTATTTTTTTCAAAAGTTTATTTTAAAAAACATGTTTTTCTTTCTAAATGGATATATTTCAAAATGTAATTTAGTTTCTAAATAGTGTAAATTTAATACGAAGTGACGAGAAAATTAAACGACCCTTCGTCCGTGGCATGTTCCGAAGCAGTGTTATTGGCCAGCTAGGTTGATTAAGTAGGTGCATTTGAAAAACCTGATAGTAATTCCAAAAAATACAATCACTTGCATTCATATAGCTCAATCTCACATAAATCATAGCAATACACGATCTCTTCGTTAGTTATCTTCGGTTTTCATGCCTAAGATGCAAACGGTCTCAATCATGTCATGATCTACACAATGTATGGGACACCTAATTATTATCATTAAATGATACATGGTATGACAACAATAATTTTGTCGGTTTAATTGTAATTATTTTTGGTCCTATAAATTACATATTTGGCCTTGCAAGGGTTATATGCAACAATTTTGGGTATATTACACGAAGGTGCATGATGCATTTAGGAACCAGTGATAATATATATATATATATATTCATCTTAAATTTTAAGTATATATATTAGAAATGACGAATATATAGTGATAAATATGAATTAATGATTTCATATTCATCAATCGAATCGTATTTTTTGAGGATTGTATTGTTGTAGATTCATTATAATACATGGTGTATGATGCATTTTGGTCCACGTTTTATCGATTGACAATCTTGATCCTATAAATTTTTAATCATGCATAATTTTAGTCAACAGAAGTGCAGAACTATGTCGTCCCATGGATCGTCATAAGCCGTGCCACGAGCCGGCATGACATGAGCTGATTGGTGAGCTTGTGGGCTTTCAATTGGGGTCCACCAAAATTTATCAATCAACTTTTATCACATCAGATCGAACACAAAAACATCCTGAAAATTTAAGAATAAATGAGTGGCATATTCACTCCTATAAATATCTTAGTTATATGTACCAATTTTGGTTTGGGATATTTTTTTTCATGCACTTTTGGTTGCATAAGATCTAAATTTGATGGAATTTTGGTTTGAGATGGTACTTCAATATTTTGGAACTAAAATTGAACAAAATTAGAACTCATACATTAAATTGCAAAAATTAAAAACTCAGGGGACCAAAACTAAGTAAAAATCATAATTTACGACCGAATTACAACATCTATATAAGTATACCTGCAGGATCAGATGTGCCACATTTTTATAGTCACAAAATAATATTAAATAAAAATCTTATTTTTTGGTAAAAGATATAAAACATATCACTTGAATCAATAAAAATATCAACTTTATATTTAAAAGTATCAATGTTTCTTCTTCACACCACTATATTTGAAATTTATTCTCTAATCAATTTTTACCTACTTAAAATGTACACTTGAGATGTTTGCATTAAAAAAAACAAAAAAAAAAAAATCTAATTCTCAACTATGATAAATCTGAGTTTCTTCATCATTGGAAGGTTTGGTATCAAAGAAAAATAATTCAGGGTTCCACAATAACATTTTCGTGGATCCAAATAATTTTGCTTGCAGATGGAGATTGGACTGAATGGATTTTTGTATTGCATGATTAGCATTCAACATCAGAATGCCTTGTCTTTATTTGTTGATGACCTTTGTTTAAGTCCTACATCCATTGGGGATGTGTCTCTGATGAGAGAACAAATTAAACATATACAGCAAATAACCTCTTCTAATAAATCCAATTCACTGAAAATGATTGATATCCAATTAATTATTTCATGCATCTGAGCTTTTTGCCTAGCCACTAAGCTAATATTTACTGTGAACTTTATTTATGGTTTATTTATGTGTATAATATATATCTCCAATATATTTCGTCTCCCACAGATTTTGATATGGCATATGACATTATTTTATATACACTATGAAATTGATAATCATGATTGGATGGATATAGGAAATATAATTAAAGAAACCATTTGAAATACACATGTTCAATTTTCTATGAAGGCCCTGGTTTAATTTGTCGATTTTGATTTGATTTGTGATCATATTACTGAAACTTTATAGATGTAGGTCATGTGTATAACTTTATATGGGTATACGTCATGTGATCCACAATCAAGTGTTTATATATGATGATAAGAACTAGTTTAAATAAAGAAAATAACATATTTTAATGTTTATATTAAGTTCATTAATAAATCTATTTATAAACTTATAAAATATAAATTTTGTCATATTGTGTTCAATTTTTATGATTAATTATTATTAAATATTTTTATATATTAATATTTAAATTAAATTCGTTAATAATTTTAATTATATATTTTAAGATTTTCAAAAGATATCACACTGTCAACCCATGTGTACCGATTTCTAATCAATATTATTAATTATTATATATTTTTATATTTTTTGATTGGTTTCGTTAATAATATTTGATTCATGCTTAGAGTATTACAAATAACTCAAGAGTCGGGTGAACAATAATTTACTTATATTTTATTTAGAATTCTAAGAATAAAACTATTTAAATCTTATTATAAATAAATACAACTTATTTAGATTATTTTCATAACTAAATTTTTGTAATTAATATTAATTGTAGGTAGTTTATTTTTATAATTAAGATAATAATTTAGATTTACTTTTCTAATTATATATGTTTATATCAAAAGGATAAAATAAAATATCGAATTAGGCAAATTATAATTAAAAAAAATAAAATAGACAATATACAATAAAGTAAAAGATTAAGTTAGGTAGAATATAATAAAATATATATTAAATTAGGTTGTTATTATAATTCCTATATTCAGCAAGTATCTAATTCTCCAAAATTGTCAAGTAAGCATGCGAATTAGTAGAAAATTATACGTCAGCACGAAACTACCCTGACAGACACTTAGAATAGGAATATTTTCGTTTATTATATCAATATATTTGGAAAAACATATTGGGTTAGTTATTCGGCTTGAAGGAAACATAAGCATTCAGATTATTTATATAATAAAAGAAAATTATTAATTAATTAAAATTATTTAAATTCCAAAAAACCAAAAGAATATTTAAAAATTCAAAATAAATCTGATTTGTTTAATAAAAAGTATTTTGTAAAGTTTTTAATTATCTAATTATTTATAACGTTTAATTATTATAATGTTCCTAGCACTTTATTTTACATTTTTATTAAAAATATAAAAAATTTTTTTTTTTAAGAATATCATCTCTCCAATATCACTTCTCATTGAAGTTGCTGACAACTGACTTTTATTTAATCACTGGCGACATCACTTTTTCTCATATTGCTTATCCAATTAATTTTACCATTGTACATCTTAGAGCGAATAGATATATACGAATGGATTTGTTTGAATTGTTCCAATTTTTCATTTCAATTCTTATTCGATCATTTTCAGTTTAATGATACATGTAAATATTCATTTATATAATCAACTATATTCTTTCAACCAAGTGAAATAAGAAATGGAATAGAAAAGAGGGAATATAAAATCTAGTTTGGATATGAAGTGCCTAATTCATGAATTTGCTAAGATAAAATGGAGCATCTACTAAATCATGATAGTAATTAAAGAAAGCTAACACACACACACATAACGGTTAGATGGTGACTCTAATCTATTTGATGATCAATTAATAAGTTATTCTTTATTGCCATAACAGACCATATTAACATATTAATTAGTCATGCTTGCCTTATAATATACACATTTTTCTATCTTGAATGACTAGCTACCTAGTGTCTACATTCTCCTAGTTTAGATCAATTGAGATTCTCTATTCCACTAGTGTTCTAGCTTCTGTTTTATGATATGATCACGGTATAATTAGTGCATGCTACGTATATATGGTAACGTTATTTTTGTAAATGTGCAATTCACAAACTTCATAGGCGTGCACGTTGAAAAAATTAGTTTAGCACTACAAGATTCTTTTAAATTTGTTACTAAATTTTGTTACCAAAAAATTCAATTTGCAATCAAATAATACCAATTTCTAATATTTTGATATAAATTTATTGTCTTACGAATTAGCTAATTTATGATTTATATTTAACTTATAAATATTTCTACTACAAATTTTAGTGTAGCTTCATATCCAATTACTCGCCCACAGAAATGAGAAATAATGGACAGTAAAAGACCATATACATTGGACAGGTTAATTCAAGCAAAATAAATTGTGTGTGGATTTTTGTAACTTGTCTCTTAGTGTTGTATTTATTTACACCGAAGGTCAGAAAAATAGAACAAGACAGGCATATAAATATATATTTCTTGAGTGATAAGATCAGTTAATTAAAAGTAGTATTTTGGAGGTTTTTATCCGGTTGTGTGGGATTTTGTATTTTACTCCTTTATTGCAGCCCCATTAAAGATATCTTGTGACTTTGGTCTTTAAAATTTCTTGAAACTTCCCACGTATTATATTTTATATTTATAACAATAATACATCTAAATTATACATGTAACCATAACTAACTTCACTAGCTTAATTAAGAATAAAGATAATTTCAATTTGGACAAGGTACTTTTCAATCACCCCATCTCTCTCCCTCTCTCCCCTCCCTCTATAAATAAGCATGTCTAAGTTCTCTTATTAATTAATCTTGCATATTCCCCCAAAAAAAAAAAAAAAAAAAAAAAAAAAAGTTTGAGAAAAAAACCAAAATAAATTTAAAAAACAAAAATGGGTTTAAGAGATATTGGAGAAAGTCTACCACCAGGTTTCAGGTTTTATCCAAGTGATGAAGAGTTAGTTTGTCATTATCTCTACAAAAAAATTGCTAAGGAAGAGGTTCTAAGGGGTACTTTGGTGGAAATTGATCTCCATATTTGTGAGCCATGGCAACTTCCTGGTAAGTACCTATACATACATATATTATATATGTATATGTGTGTGTGATTGGGCCCAGAGTATTTTGGTGTAAGGTTTTTTATGATAGATAAATGGCATGTGCATGCTGGTTCAATTTAGATGTGTATGATATGAGATATGAGAAGTGAGGGGCTAAGTTCTGTGCTCTTATGAGCATATTTTGTATGTATCTTGATTTTGAGCAGACAACTCCTTTTCAATTGTCGGATGTTGCAAATTGGTAAAACCTGAATCTTAAGTGCTTGCTTTTTTTTTTTTTTTTAAATTTTACTGTAGCAGGCAAATCAAGAACAGAAGGACAAATTTATAGAAAATAGAGAGTTTTTTTTAATTATCAATAAAAATTAAATTAAAAAGGTTGTGTAAAGAAAAATTGTTTGCAAAATTGTGCAAATTCACTTTTTGTGTGTGTTAGTTATCTGAATGAACGACACGTGTCATTAGAATAAACGTGTACCGCTGGTGATTTAAAAAATATTCACACGCCTCGTCGAACATAAAGTGGAACACAAAATCTGAAATTTAAGATCTGAATCCAGATTTTTGGAGGGGCAAACAAAAATAAATTTCAGATTTTGACTTGTTTGCATGTGTCTTTTGCTTTAGCCATGCATATTTTTCCTTAAAGTATGACGGAATTTAGAAAGGGTCTTCTCTTTTTCAAGAAAAAAAGGTGAAGAGGCAATTTTTGTACCCTTTTTTACATGGGTTCTGTTTCAATGAATCTTGCTGCTTTTTACATCTTATGCAGAAAATGGATAAGATTTAACAACAGATAATTTTATTTTTCATTGGAAAAAGTTTTTTTTTTTTTTTTTTTTTAGATTTTCTTTTTCTGCAGAAACATCAAAGGTACATGTACCTGAACATGCATTTCGTTTTATTATTACTGTTTATAGTTTTGTGTATGAAATAATGGAAATAATTAATTAAATTAAACAAAATGAAAATGTGATGATTATCCTACAAATTGTACTTGTAGGTGAAGACAAGAAGTGTGACATAGACATCCTACCATAGAAGTAACCTTCCCATCTATGTAGAAAAGGCTGACAAAACATTTTCCTTTTCTTTCATATGAAATTTCTTAAAATCCTTTGTGAATGCACAAACATGCCTTGAGATTCTTTGTGACTTATAACCAACTATTTTGTCACTTTAGCTCGAATTTGTCATGTAAGCAAACATAATAGAGATGATGATAATGCTAAGATTTATTTCAAGCATATGCTACGCCTATACGTAATTTTTATTTTATTTTTTAATCATCTCGCGTATGTCAGGCACGTGTATAATTAACGGTAATGTGACATATTTAATTTAAAAGTTTTTAATTTTGATTTTCAGAAATGGCAAAATTGAACTCGAACGAGTGGTACTTTTTTAGCTTCCGCGACCGTAAGTATGCAACCGGCTTTAGAACCAATAGAGCCACCACCACCGGCTACTGGAAGGCCACCGGAAAAGATCGAGTGGTGCTCGATCCAACGACACGTGGCGTTGTGGGAATGAGAAAGACTTTGGTGTTTTACAAGAATAGAGCTCCAAATGGGATCAAAACTGGATGGATTATGCATGAGTTTCGGCTGGAAAACCCTCATGTGCCTCCCAAGGTTATACTTGCTTAATTATTTCTTGATTTTATTTAATTACTTGATTGAGATTTTCTATTTCTTCAAATTTTAATAAATGAATAAATGAAAATTCATTTTGAAAATAAAAAATCTCGTATGTTTTTCTTTTAGGTTTAAATGGAACGTTTCAAATGCTAGTAAATATATAGGTTAAATTTTGAAAAACGATAAATAATCAAATAATAATGTTGTGAAGAAATGAGGACAAAGGGAATTTGAAGTCATTTCTAGGTAGGCAATGATGTAGTAAGAAAACTTGAACCAGACACCATTGACAATGGAAAAAATTCTGTCCATATTCTTTTTAGTTTTTACTGCCCCTCATCATATAAAAATAAATAATTTCTTTTGTGGGCCTTCTAATTTTTTTTTGTACACATACCCTCTCAAAATCTCGGATAAGATAATTTGGTGAAACATCCATTACAAATTTTAGAAACATTAATTAGCTATAATCTCTTCACATCTAGATGTGTTTAATTAATCTAATTACCCCTTGTTATCCTCCTCTTGTGAGGTAATATTCATGCTACATAATTTAATTATAAGTTCTTATGATTTATTAAATGATTTTATATATGTATATTTTGTATAAGGAATATTAATTTGCAAAATTGGCATTTTGGGAGTAATTCACGTGATCAAATTAAATATAGGACCAAAATTTCACAACTCGATCTATTTCTAATGAAAAAAGTTATAATATTATTCAGCCAGGGTAGATTTATTTTGTGCATTATATGCTCACAAATTAAACTTTTGTGACTATATTAACAGGAAGATTGGGTACTATGCCGAGTATTTCACAAATCCAGAAGTGAAAACAGCAACAAACTAATGAGCCCACATAATATATATGACCATCCCACATGTGGTGCCACGTCCCCAGCAAATAATGATCAACATCATCATGTCATGCCTTCATGTGGCCATCAAAACATCATGATGACATCTTTCTACCATGATAGCCCATCTCATCAACATCATGAGGGCCAAAACCCTAGTACCTCCCTGGGCTTATCGCCGCTCGAGCCCCCGGGCCCCACCCAGCTCTCTCACAACATCAATGATCCTCCTCCTCCTCATAATCATCATCATCATCTTCCAAGCTTATCTAACTATAGTAATTATCAAAACAAAGTGACTGATCAGACTACTAAGTGCGAGGATGATTATGGGTTCTTGTTCGATTTCGATGGCTCGAACAATATTGGAGTGGATATGGGATTTGATGATGATAATGGCTCGGTTTTCATCTGAAGGGACAAAATATTGGAGCTTGTGAGGTTAATTGGTATACATGTATGTAGCATGCTGCAGAGAAAGGATATTTGTGTGATGTGATTAGTTAGTGTGTGATTTTAAGGTTAAGAAAAAAATTTATATATGTTTGATTTGAATACTTTAGGAGTTAAGAATTTGTTTAGGTGGTGAATCGTATATCTAGCTCGGTAGTTGTAGGGTTAATGATTATTTGTAATTGTACTGCTATATAATATATTTGTATACACGCCAAAGGTTTAGTTGTTGTTCCTATTTATAGAATTTAATTAAATATACTCGTCAATTTTTGAACGGTCAATTATATTAATGAATTCACTAAATTTCTTAGCCATTTTGAAAAGATGAATCTGAAACCTTTAAATTATACCATGAATCATGATCACCTTGAGATATTGACCTTTGCGTGGACCCTTGCAAGACTTTGATTTCAAAAGTAATTTATAATGATATACTTATTGATTTGATACATCTTGCAACATGTAATGTAAAGAAAGGAATAATTAAGACAAATGTTTGGGTTTGTTCATTAATTGTAATAAATACTATTCTTTTCGTTTTATAATAAATGTTATTTTAGAAATTCAATTTTGTTATAAATTAAGTGTTGTTTTAAATTTTTTTACTATTTTATTTCGATTTTATACTCACTTATTTTAAAAAATATAAACAAATTTATAGTAATAAGATAACTAAAGTGAAAGAAGTGAATGTATTAAATAAAAATTTTATTAATTGATTTAGAATGTGTTTGTTAAATATTTATGTTTCTTAGTTTTAAACAAAAACTACAGAACAACACTTGTTAAAAAATAGAGACAGTACTAAAGAAAAATGAGAGTAAAGCTATTTTTTCATTAATACATCGGCTCTCCTTCCTTTTCCGTGGTAAAATTATTAATATCACTTTGTCAATAATTTTTTTACCTTAAAAAAAAAAAGTTCAAGAAGTTCATTGTGTAACTGAATCTTAAATTTGAAGGCCCTGCGCTCAAGTAAACATATGGATTACACACATACACATACACAATGGCAAGAGCTAATTCACCAATTCCTTTACAAAGGTTAATTATAAATATTAAATATTAATGAATCTATAAATTATCATTAACATAAAGAAATACTTACTTTGCCATAACACACACAGCAGCATCAGAAGAAGAAGGTTTGCTATAACTCAACAGCTTAAAAAATACCAAAATAAATTCTACATATTCATCTGTACTTTTGTAGGTTTTATCATGCTACCCATTGGGGTAATTACCCAACTGAAATGATTCCTCATTGAATCACGTCACATATGTGAAAATATAATTGGTAGATATAGTAATTCGTTTATAACTCGCTTCGAATGGCAGCGCTCTTTTGAGAAAGACCATTTTCAGAATTGTTTTGAGAAAATAAACACCATTTTTCTCATAAATTCCAAAAAAAAATACATATATATATCTTAGAAAACTCAGTCCATATTCTTGTATGTAAGATGTCTCAAGTTTGATGATACATTGATTGAGGCAACAAACTTTTGTTTGGTATGATTAATTTGGAGACTATCAAATTCGATTATTTAATCAGTGACACTCGTAAAATAAATGAAATATTAGTTTAAAAAGAAGGGGACCAAAAAAGGAAAAGTGCCCATATTTTTCCTTTTCCATTCTTATTTTGGAGTGTAAGTTTCCATTCATGTACATTTATTACTCCAATTTTATGTCGTGTGTGATTTTTAGTTCCCAAAAGACCTTTTCAATAACTTCAAATGAATTGTTTAGATTTTAAGCCTCCTTTAATTTGTCCTAATTTTATATTTAGTTTTTTTTTTTTTTGCCTACTTAGCAAATTGGGGTGCAACTCAATTTTTCCGGCGATTAATCGGACGAAATTGCAGAGATTTTAAAAGAAAATGGAAGAAATTGAATACAGGAAAAAAAA
>BMAC01000055.1:503346-529893 GCA_014905375.1 Phtheirospermum japonicum | reverse complement strand
TATCCTATCAACCCCCAAAAAAACCTAGCAGCGGTTGAAATCCAAAAAATCCAAATAATCCGTCCGCCGCCGCCGCACCTTTCGGCACTGTCACCACCAGCTCGCCGGCGCCGTAGGCCGATGAGAGCTCAGGCCGCGTCGACGCCGGCAGCCGGAACCGCCCCAAATTGAGCTTGAACTCAGTCTCAGAAAAGTCAACGATGCCGTCTCCCCTCACGACAACCTTGGTAACCCCGGGGTAGATCTCGATGGCGTCAGCCCTGACCCCGCCACTGATGTCATCGGTGGCGGCGGTGTATCTGAGGGAGTCCGGGGTTTCCATGAATCGAAAACGTTGGCGTCCGAGTGGAGGGGAGCTACAGAACCCTTGGCGAAGATGTGCGGGGACGACGCATCGAAAATAGGAATTTCCCCCCCTTTTTATGCCAACACACCAAATAAAAAATAATCCTATTTCTTTTATTTTCATGCGGTTGTGAACCCCAAAATTGAAGCCAAGTTAGCAATAACCGGCGCCTACTTAGCAAATTAGGGTGCAACTCAATTTTTCCGGCGATAATCGGACGAAATTGCAGAGATTTTAAAAGAAAATGGAAGAAATTGAATACAGGAAAAAAAAGGACTAAATGTCAAAGTATGCCAACTTAAAAGACGAAAAAGTTCATTTTCCCATATTTTAATTTACTAACTCCCTTCTTAATTTAGCCTTTTCAATTTATCTCTCTCTCTCTCTCTCTCTTTTGTTCTCTCTAGTTTCTCATTTCTCTCTTTTAAATCTTTTCACCTCTTTCTCTACCTCTTTCACCTCTTTCTCGACCCATCAGCAAATGATGATGGGTGTCGATCGGTGACCAGAGAAATACTGACAGGTGCAATAATCCCATCAGCATACAATTACTGACGTCATAAATGCTGACGGGACCCATCAACAAACTCGTCAGTAAGTTTGTTGCTGATGGGTTTGCTAATGGTTCTGCCCATCAGCATATTCTGATTTTTTCTTATAGTGATTGTTTCGATACTCTGGACAACATATTAAAAGACGTGATGATATCACAAAATAATTCTAATAGATAGTTTCCATTTGGTGCCAAAATTATAGTTGTTGCTGGAGATTTTTGTATTATTCTAAAAGACACTAAACCAAATATAGTTCACGCGATGATCAATTCTTCACATTTATGAACTCATTACATGGCTTTGAGGCTGACCAAGAACGTGAGGCTGCAAAATCTCAATTCAGATCCTGATTATATATAATTAAAAAAATTGCTAACTGAATAAATAGTATAGGAGATGGAAGGTGGGAGGACTGAAATATAATGTCGTTCAAATTGAAATCAGATGATCTATTATTGATATGGTGACCATGTTGCGTCAATTGTGGCATTCACATATTCACAGCTTGAAAAAACTATTAAATGCCCCACTTATTTGGAGTATCGTGCTATTATTTCCCCAACACTTGATGTCATCAACTTGATTAATGAATATATGACGTCATAAAATGATGGAAAAATGTGAAGTATATTTTAATTTTGATAATGTTTGCAAATCTCATTCAAACATGATATATTGCAGGATGTCCACTTACCAGAGTTTCTAAATACCATCAAATATTCTAAATTGTCGAACTATTCGCTAAAAATGAAAATTGGAGTTCCAATCATATTTTTTTAGAAATATCGATCATTCTATTGTGTTGTGTAATTGGACAATGTTGGTTGTTACAAAACTTGACAATCATGTTGTACATACTAAGATTCTTCAAGCAAGCAATGCAGGTCAATTGACGTTTCTCCCTAAAATAACTGTGACACCATCTGATCTGATGTTGGTTGTCAAGTTCTAACGATGACAAATATCTGTAATCGTGTCACGTGCTATAATGATCAACAAAATTCAAGGACATTATCTCTCCTTCTCTCACGTTGGACTTTTTCTAAAGAAGTCAGTTTTCAGTCATAGTCAATTGTACATTGCTATATCAAGAGTGACCAATAGTAAGGATTTAAAAATATTGATCATCAATAATAAAAATAAAGGTAGTAACAAAACCACAAATGTTGTGTACAATTTTTTCCCCCATAATTTGTAAATTACAATTAGTCTAATAACAATTCTTTTATAAATAAGGTTATACCGATTTCAATATTATCGATATTTGAATAATAATGAGATAATTTACACACACACACACACACACATATATATATATATAACACTTAAATATACATATATATATATATATATATAATAACTTATTTAATTATTTTAATATATTCAAATTCAAAAATGAAATAAAAATAATAAATTACCGAACAATATACGAATATAATCTGAATTACCTTGATCGCGGGGAGAGAGAGCGAGATATATTATAATATTAGGAGGGAGTTATTAGGTTTTGATAGGTATATTTGTGGAAGTTCTACCCAAAGGTAAAAAGGGCGAAAATGCGTCAAATAATGGTACGTGTTATTTGGGGGTAAAACATTCTAATTGTTCCCATTATTTTTAAAATATCCCAAACTTTTCATAACCAAGTCCAATGTCGAACCAATTCTTACAAATTCCCACAGTTGCACCTAGGGCTGTAAACGAGTCGAGTCGAGTTTAGAGAATTTAAGCTTGATCGTTTATTATCGAGCTCGAGCTTTTTTTAACGAACATATCGATGGCTCGCGAGCTTTTTCGAGTTTAATCGAGCTCAAAAGATATTAATTATTAATTAAATTATTCTTTACTTTATTACAAAAATAAAATAAAATATTTTTTAAAGTATATAATACACCTACTAAGATAAATAAACAAATAAGTTTATATATATATATTTCTATATTTTTCATATGAACAAGTATAAAAATTATAATTAAAACCAAATTATTAGTTTAATTTATACGAGTTTAATAACGAACTCACTCTATAACTCACTAACGAACCCGTTCACGAGCTAACGAGCCGAATACCATGAATTTAGAGTTTGCTCATTTATTAAACGAGCCTTTTTAGACGAGTTCGAGCGAGTTTTTATTAAGTTAGATAGAAAATAACTTACAAACTGTTTGACTCATTTACACCCCTAGTTGCAAGGACCAAAATACAGAAAATAAAGCAAATTATTATTAATTGCTTTAAAGTAGGAAAAACGGCAGTCATTTACTGCGCTGCGCGGCTTGTCCAATCCCAATTTCATTCGAATAAATTTTTACTAGGGTTTTATCTGAATTAGCAGAAAAATTCAATCGAATTGTAGTACACCCCTCTTTTTTCCCCCTTCGAATTTAGCTTTTCCCAATCGGCTTTCCTGGTATGAATTTCTTTTACTATAATTCACTGTCTTGTTTTTCCTTTTTATTTATTTATTGGAGTTTTATCTTCATAGTTGTTGAAACCGTAGCGTGTGTTAGTTTTCGTTCATTGGAATTCACTGATATCGGTGAGACCAAGTTTTTAACTGCGCTTTTCGAATGTTGTGATTCTATGTTTAGCGTCTCCCCTCCCCCCGCGAGAATTTTCAGCATAAATGACTTGGAAGTGGAATTTTGCTTACTTGATCTCCTGAGTTAAGTGTGTGGCTTAGTCCCCTGTTTATATTCGGGCTGAGCACGGGACTTAAAAATGTCCGAACCGTACCAAATACCGGAACTGAAAATTGCCCGTTGACCGTTGACCAATCTCTGAATAAGAACTGTTCTGAATTTCTTTTACAGGACGGATCTGGAAATTTTTTAATTAGCTTCAAATCTCTGTACCGAACCTAGAACCGATAGTAGAACTGATTTATAATTGTATTAATGTAGCTATAAATCTCATTACATTTGATAATTAATTCTTGATTTACCATTTTTATTAGTTTTGTATCTTAATTAATCGTCAACTAACAAGTAAAAGTTAAAATTCACAATAATCTATTAATTTGAATTTACGATTATAATTTGGACGTAAAACGGAGATTTATCTAAAGAACCGAACCGTACCGGAACCGAAAAAGAGCTGTTGACTTTTCTCAGAACCGATCCGTACCTAAAAAATAATGTTACGATTCTGGAGATTTCCAAATCCCCGAACCAAACCGGGCCGTGCTTACCCCTAGTTTATATGAATGTATAATTGGTGTTCAGTTTAATATATAATAGTTAATATTTTTTCCTTTCTCATTACGTCCTGCTTTATTGCATAGATATTTTTGCGCATGTAATACATGGGCATCTGCAAAAATGTGATTTCTGTTTAAGCAGATACCTAGGTGAAGTGTTGCATGTACTCGATCACATTTCAATATCTGCTCGTTGATGAGGTTTTAGATCTCACTTCTGCATAGAATATACTATTTTTCCCTCTTCACAAAACTGATGGGGACAAAGCGATCGATAAAATGTTTCACTGGAGAAAAACTTTCGGTCCCGCCTGGATTCGTGTCTCTAACGTCATTTACATTGAAGAGGAAGGCTGCTGATCCGATGGCTGTTGATGACGAGTCCGAACCAGGGTCAGTATGTGCGCCTCTGAACAATGTTGACATTGAAAAGATTAAGGTCTCATTCATGCATAGGCCGTGGATGTGCTTTGACCAGTTTGACCGTGTCCCGCATGAATGTGACTCTGATCGGGCTGAAATTGAAATGGTTGGTCTATTCTTTCTTCATTGTTATTATTGTCAATGAGAATATATTATTACACAATTTGATTAAGTTATTTATTAAATGTTTTTCCAATTATTTTAGCTGGCGGACCAAGAAAAAATTGTAAGGATTTGATTTATCTTGCGGGATGTTTGGATTAGGATTCGTTAGAATTCTGAATCTTCGTATTCAAAATCTTGAGTATTGAGAGTTCTTGTCGTTGGACTGTAAATGTCAAATCATGTTTGAAAACTGAGTAAAACATGGTGATGTTGTATTATTATATTGTATTTAGTTGTATTGATTAAATGTATTAGAATAATGATAATAATATTTATGATAGATGTCAAAACATGTCAAAAATTGTTGGGTGGGGATCAAATTTGAAACCTAGTGCAACGGGATTTGAATTCAGAATCCGAATCCAGAATTTCGAGTCTTATAACAAATATCTGATTATGTTTTACTGCTAAATGAGGTATAAGCTCCTTGTGTTGCATATGTGGCGGATTAGAAAATGTAGATGTGTGTGGTGTAATCATTCAAGTGTTTCTGTTCGAATCAACTATATTAATTTTGAAAAATGCAATTTTATGACTACATGGCTCTTTTTTTTTTTTTTTTGTTATGTTGATTTTAGATTATTGAGTTTCCCAACTTTTGTTAAACTACTCTTTGTTAGGTAACAGTTCCAGTTAGTGCTTCTCTTCCCAAAGGAGTGATCTGGGGATGTGCAAATTGCCCCGACTGCGTGAAGGTTTTTTCCCCCCTAATTATTATTTATTTATTTATTTCAAATTTTACCATGACATACTAAATAACTTTTTTTGCTCGTCTTATAGGTCACTGCTCGGTGTCATCCCAAAGAGTCATGCTTACCCACACTTGATGATGCTCCCGTTTTTCGACCAACCGAAGAGGTATTCTTTACTAATATTCATTTTCGTCAATGTTTTTACTTTTTACCATACCGTGCATTCTGTTCAACGAGAAATGCTTTGGCTGGTAGATATTGGCTATCTCCATGAGCTCGAATCTTGTGGCAGGAGTTCAAGGACACTGTAAAATACATAGCCAAGATACGTCCCAAAGCGGAAAGTTACGGAATATGCCGAATTGTTCCTCCTGCTTCCTGGAGACCTCCACCATCACTTCTCAAAGATGATAAAGCTTCAAAATTTACCACGCGTGTTCAAAAAATCGACGGGCTCCGTCATTTTTATTTCACCCACGAGCAGATGGAAATTAAAATGCCAAAAGTTGAATACGGACCTGAGTTCACCTTGAAAAGCTTTAAAAAGTGCGCTGATGATTTCAAGGCTCAATATTTCGGTGAGAATGGGAAGGTGGTAGATCAGAGGGCCCCGCTAATTGTGAGAATCGAGGGTGAATATTGGCGAATCGTTCAGAAACCAAGTGCAGAAGTAAAGGTTGAAGTGAAAAATATCATGTAGCAACAATTTTTTTTAACCCAAAAAAAAAAAAACACAAAAAAACTTGTCATCGTTTTGGCTCATTGTGTGAATTTGTTTCTTTAGGTGCTTTGTGGTGCTAATTTGGGAAACCGGTTTCCCATTTTAGTCAATCCAGCAAAAAGTATGGCTAAATATGCTGAATATGTGGAATCTGGGTGGAACTTGAAAAATATTCCAAAGCTCTCTGGTTCTCTTCTTCCATTTGGATGCTACAACAATTCTGACATTTCGGTTCCTAAATTATTCGTCGGAATGTGCTTTGCATCGCAGTGTTGGGTGAGATTTAAGAATATGTTTGGAAAGTTCGATTATTTTAATGGGTTGGTTTTACTCTGCGAATGGATTATATGTTTTCTTGTTTGATTTGTTGGAGAAACAGAGAAATGAGGAACACCACTTGTATTCGATATCTTATTTGCACTTTGGTGATCCTAAAGTATGTTATGGCATCCCGGGAAGATACTGCTTCAAGTTTTTGGAAATTGTGAAAAAGATGTACCCGCAGTTGTCAAAACATCCCGAGTTGCTCCATGAGCTTGTGAGTATCTTTTATTTATTATTATTTTATCAGATACTATCGGTTTTGTGCAAAATGCTGTTAGTTCTAGTTATGTAATATGGTTATTTCTTAGAATTAGGAGAATGGCCTGTTAATTGTAGGAGGACATTTGAATTTCTTTTTGTGGATATAGATCATTTAGCTTTTATTTTTCTTGGACCATGAAATTGCGTTTTAATGAGCTCCCTCTGTTTATTTTTATATGAGCTGACCACGAAATACTGATTTTACCTGAAATTGCATTTACATTTCTCTCCTTAAATTTTCTCAAAATTTTGTTTGTCGACAATAATTTGTGTCAGACCGTCAGATGGATAGTATCCATCAGACGAAGCTAATTTTATCAGATGGAACCCAGATTTATTTATTTAATTCTTTTTACTTTTCTAGTGGTTTTTCAAATTTATTTGTATTTTATTAATTTTTAGTTTTTCAATATTTTTGTTCTGCTTGTAGTTTTTTTTGAGGTGAGTTTTAGTTTTAGGGTTTTTCCAGCCTTTTTTGTTATTTTTAATTATGTCTTCTATTTTTGGTATATTTGAACTTTTTCGTATTTTTTGATTTAACTTGAGTGGTTTTGGTCTAATGTCAGTGTCTGACACGAGAGTGCTTGTCTTTGTTTTGTGCAGGTCCCTCAACTCTCACCATCTATGCTGGTGTCTGAGGGCATACCTGTTTATCGTTGTGTGCAGAATCGCATGGAGTTTGTTGTCACTTTCCCCGGAGCTTATCATACGGAATTTAGTTGTGGCTTTAATTTTTCCGAATCCGTGTGTTTTGCTCCTTTCGACTGGTTACCTCATGGCCAGAACATTGTAGAACTGTATGCCGAATTCTGTTTGAAGACTTCAATCTCTCATGACAAGCTGTTGTTAGGAGCAGCTATCGAAGCTGTGAGTGCACAATGCGAATCTCTTGCATTAAAAAACGACTCAGTCAATAATCGACTGTGGATAAGTGCATGTGGGAAAAATGGGATATTAACAAGAGTACTTGAGGTATGCCTCTATTTCACGATTCCAATATGATGTGATTGTGCATAAACTTTGATGTTTCAGGGATAATTGCAAATAGTACCTTTGTGGCTTTACCTCACTTTCAAAATTACGAAAATAACCCTGGAGTTGGATTCAGTATTAAAATTAAGAGGTTAATTGTAATATTTTATAATTGTGATGGGGGTTTTCGTTTTTCATTTTTTCTTTTTTTTAAGGGGTAAATGTAAGAAGAAAAAAAGTTCCAGGGATTTGCTTGTAATTTTTAAAGTTAGCTGTTTTGTTTTTGTGGAATTAGGTAAAAACCTGGAGGGTACATTTTGTTGCTTGTCTTGTGATAATTCATTATACTGCTTTGCCCTTTTTGAATCAGAATGGCCGACAGCCATGTGTACTTCGATTGTTTCATTCACTAACCTTTTCAAGGGTTAATTTTAAACACCGACATTTTGGTTCTGTAAAATTACCAAAAAAAAAAAAATCATTAATCTTTGGAAATTCCAAATATTCCTTTGATATTTGTTTCTACTTTACAAATTGCACCCTCAATTAGAGGGAGTATTTCACCTGGAGGAGGCACAATCCTGTTAGGCAACCTAACCGTTAGATAGGTCCCCTAAATTAATATTTTAAATTATTTTATTTAATAAAAAACCCAAAAAATTAGAAAACACTAAAAAACTAAACAAACTAAAAACCCTAAAATTAAATAATAATAATAATAAGCATAAAAAACCCAAAAAAATTGGAAAACCTAGGGAAAACTAAACCGAATAAATAAACAAAGGATTCTAAAAAAAAAACTAACTTTCGGACGCTGCCTAACGAATGTACTCCGTTAGGCAGGTGTACACAAGTTTTTGTCTTTCATCTGAGGCGAGGTTAGTATATTTGTTTTAAAATTTGTGTGAGTTCAAGATTTTTGAGGTACTTTTTTTTTCTCCTTTTTTTCTTTTGTGGCTAGTCACGTGTTAGAAACGAAGGCATAAGGAGGAGTCATCTCTGCGATCTGGCCCTATCGAGCGTATCGGACGATCTCGATGTCTCTACTAAACTGGAGTGCATCATATGCTCATATGACTTGTACCTCTCGTCCGTTAGCTGTTCGTGTTCCCCAAACACATATTCCTGTCCCCGCCACGCAAAGCAGCTCTGTTCTTGTCCTTGGAGTTCCAAACGTTTTTTCTTCAGATACGGCCTTACCGAGTTGAACCTCCTCGTCGAGGCCCTCCAAGGGAACCTAAAAGCGATCCATAGCTGGGACAGGCGCTTTACAGCGTCTTAATTCCGATGATAAAAGTTCACAAAAAAAATGTGGTAATATCTCCGGTTCAAAATGTTGTCCTTCTCCTTAGCGATGATGAGGATGAACCGCCTTGTCGCTAATGTGGCTGGACGGTAATTATATGTAAAATATACTTGTCAAGAGTTTTAAGCTATTAATAGCTTTTTATATGTTTTATCGGTTATTTGTAAGTAAGAGTTTTGAGGTTTTACTTGAGTTAATAGGGTGGAGAATAGAGGTTTCCTGGTAGTTAGTTAGTTAGTGTGGATGTTAATGTTGGATGATCACTTTTTATTGCTAACAATAACAGCAGAGAATGTTATTTAAGATTTTTGAGATAAGGGCGTGGATATTGCCAGTGCCACCCCCACCGCCTTCTTTTTTTTTTTTCTTCCCAAAATTGACATCATAAAAAGGACAAAAATAATACCCCACACAGCTGATTAATTTGATATATTATCTTGTGTTTGCTTAAAGTGCTTATCATCAAAAAACTATTAGCTTGATATATTATAAATTAAAAATAGACTGAAAATCAAAAAAATTATTGAATTTTGATAATAAAAAAGTTTAAGGTGAGTTTTGATAAAATGCATTCTGATGTATATGTATTTAATAATATGCAACCTAAGGAGAGTTCCGGCAAGTTGACTAATTGAATGTTATTTTCAAAATATTATGTAGTATAGAATGCATTGTATTATAAAATAAAAATTATAATACAAACCTAAAAACCGCATATATTACATGATATTTACAATTTTCTCTATACTAAATTTATGGTCTCATAACTTGAGGAACTTCTACGGTAGCACCATTTTTCACTTAATATAGACTATTATATTAAGTTTAGACTTTTTATATTTAAAAATCAACGACTGTAAATGCAGGAGGTGTGGAGCATAGTAATGTGAAAACACCGTGGTTATTTCCAATAGCTTGAATGAATCCACAATCCGGACCGAGCCAGTGGGCCCCCCCTAATCAGCTTCATTTTTTTTTGTTCAAAAGTCAGTTTAATTTTACATAATTTTTAATTCTAAATTTTTTATATAGAATTATTAAACTTTAAATTCTTGCCCCTAAGTAAATAATAATAAATAAAAATCTTTATCAACCATTAAAAAAATAAAATAAAAAAAAATCTCGCATCAGTCGTGTTGAATTTCTGATTCCGGTATTGTCCACACTTAAACAAACACCCCCTCAAACATTGTATAAATCTCCAAATACCTAATAAGAAAGTGTTTTGACCGAAAATGAAAGTAAACCAGCCCAAGAATCTCCAAGCATCACCCAAAAACGTGAAATATATTTTTCTTTAAAAAAAAATAAAATGCTGTGAATTGAATTCATTTAAATTTTCACATAGTACGTGTTTTGATTGGCATGCGGACATTATGGACTGCAGAAATTCATACATGCATGATGATCATCTATGTTACATTGTAGCAACAAATTCCACAAAAAAAGAACTGATATTAAAAGCACATTTAAAGAGTGACATTTCGAGCAAATTGATAAGATAAGCAATTAGTGTTCTGAACAAGGAAACAAGCCTAAAACTTGAGAGTGACACAACAAATTTAGTGGGCCCCGGGAAACTGTATAAATCTGTATAGCATTACAGCTGACCAATTACATCCTTTGACTCGTACGTATTGATCAGCCCGCTCAACGGTCTCCTCTGTGTTCCAGCTATAGCTTATGACAATAACCAGCCTAGGCTAGGCTAGGCCCCTCACAAGTTGCAACCTATTTACTAGCAATATCCCAAACCCATTGATATTTAACTTCCACTACCCACTGCCAACCATTTTCTTTCTTTCTTTTTTCTTTTTTTGGAAAAAAAATTAAACCCTACGAAATTTACCCCCCCCCCCCCCCCCTTTTTTTTTTTTTTGCTATTTACTACATAAATAAATAATTTTTACACTTACCCCCGTGAGTTTTTAATTTTCACACTAAAAGGGTAGTCAGCATATCGCACTACACCTAACGGAATTGAAAAATAAATTGTCTCCTTACCCCAATTTTATTTTTACTATCAAAATAAATATAATTTTTATTTTTCTTTAAAATTTAGTACTCCCAAAAATATTCACACTATCAATATATAGGAAAATTTTACAGTGCCCCAAAGAGACGGAGCCAGAATTAAAAATCCACTCGAACTAAAGAATTTTTAATGAAAAATAAAATAATATGAAATAAAATACAGACTAATAGAACTTTACCCTTATCTTGCACAATCACAATAAGAAAAATAATCCAACAAACTCGATAATTTATCACATTAATCAAATTATATAAGTTTGACATGAATACCTGTTTAAAAGAAAAAATCAATAATTTAAGCATTCAATCAAAGTTAGAATTAAAAATAATAATATTAGAAACTTCAAAGAAAATTGAATTTCTTTGAAATATGGCTATACAACAAGGCTATTTTTTTTTTTTAAAATATAAAAATTAAAAGGTAACTATAAAATAGTGGCTCTATCATAGATCCCGATGACAATTATTTGGTGAGGAAAGTGAAAAAAAGTGTAAGAAATTAGTGGAACCAAATTTCTTAGCGTCGTTTTGAATTATACGACTTGTGAGAATTGAGTAGCTAATAAATTTATAAATTATAATTAAAGAATTAGAATTAGATGGGACTGAAACCTAAAAAGAAAATGCAATTCAAATTGTTAAATTACAATTAAGGAATTAAAATATAGAATTTAGGGTTGAAATATTGAATGTTGAATCAATGGATTTTGAAAGCTTACCAATCAATTATGAAGCTTCTCAAACAAGATAGAAACTATGATGCCTGCCTTGCCTTCTCCGATTTTTTATTTTGTCTACCGTCTTTCTCAAAAGCTTCTTTGTAACTCTATTGTTTTTTTGTTTTCAATATTAAGAAAGTCTGTAAATTAGTGGTGGCTTAGTTAATTAAATTAAATATTAAAAAAAGTTTAAAAATCTAATACACATTAAAATTGATATTATTGGACTTATTGAATTTTAACTCATTATAGTGGGCTTAGTGGGGCTCAACCTTATTAATAAAAAAAATAACCAGTTAATTTATTGTTGATCTAAAAATCAAAAGTAAAATATTAATAACTAACTTTCATTTATTATGAGCCACCCGGCTGCAGCCCGGGTAAGGCTTGATGTGCATCCGCCTTTGAGTGCCTCCACTTTACCATATCCGTGCATTTTAAGCCATTAGATCTTTACATTACATAAAAATTGAAATGATTTAACGATTAAAAATGTATGAGTATGATAAAGTGAGGGGCACTGACCGGTCATTTTTTGTATGAAATATAACCCACACGTGGTGCATACTGAAAATAGGTAGACATATTTGTTCATTCATAGCATCAAGCAGGGTAGTTCACGCTCTCCTCATTAAGAAAACAAAATAATAATAGTAATAATAATAATATAGAACAAATTTACTTTTGGATTGAGAAAAAACCAGAAAACATCAAAATCAATAAGAATAACTTCATCTATTTTTCATAAAGCCAAGAACTCGGCTACAGAAATCATGGGAACGAAACCAACATGGTTATCGTGGATGAGTTTACAATCCTACATGCTGAAAGGTTCGGGTAAGAAGTGAATCAAAATTATGATTTTCATTTTTTAGGGTATGCTTGGACAGAATTTTGAATTCCTATATTCAAAATATTGGGGTATTTAGAATTATTTGAATAGTGGGGAATATGGATTTGGTAGAGTTATATATGGTAGTTTTGACCAAATATTCCAAATGTAGACGAGCCGTTATTTTTGAAAACGAACGTCAAACTCTTAATCTATGCTTCGAGTAGATTATCGTGATATGTTTACTTTCACAAATCCATGTTCGGGTGAGTGAAAAGTTAATAATCAAGGTTGGACATTTGGAAGGTAAAGTGGAATTTACTAAGTAAATAGGAAATGTCCTGACATATGAATGATATTCAATGTTTTATGGAAACTGAATTATTAGAGATTGTGAACCGCAAAATATTTAATTAATTGAACTTTAATTAGTTTGTGCCTCTTTTGGAAGATTTCAACTCTTTCTTATTAAGTAAAATAAGGAAATTGAATTGTATTAGAAATCCTAATTCCGCTACAATTTCCTACCTTATTTAAGGATTACTCAAACCTATAAATATCAACTCCTACATAGTGTAAAACACAATACAACTACAACACATACAAGTACATCAAAAACACATTTCTAAGTGCGCTCATGCATACACATCATAATCCTACCTGTATCACGCATCATATAGCCTGCAGTTAGGATTTTGCTCAGTTGTCCGGCCAGTTTTCGTTCACTAGGGTGACCGGATTGATTGCTGCTTCCGGCATCGTTATCGTTGTATCTTGGGAGATTCATTGCCATAGATCCGCGAGTACGCGTACCGGCAATAAGAATCATAAAGAAAGAGTTCGCTGGTCTCGACACTTTTTTTTTTTCATTTCGTTATTTATTTACGTTTATATATTTAATTGGGTATTTAATTGCCTTAGATCTGTTAGTTCAAATTATCCTCGATATTTATCCCAAATTATTGTTGAATAACCAACAAAAAGTTTTTAATTGTCATGAAATTCAAAATCTTTTACTTTTATTATAGATGTTAATCATGTTTGAAAAGTGTGATAATGTATTATTATACTATATTTTATATCAAATCATGAAGTGAATGATGTTTTATTATAATATTGTGTTTAATAGTATTTAATTATATGTATTAATAGGATAATATAAGAAAAAAATTTAGGTGAACAGGTTATTGGTTGAGTATTTTATTTTTAAACCTTAGAACAAACAATTATTTGGTTTTACTTTTCTTACCTCTCTCAATTTCATTGTTAATAGCAATTGGTCCCGTACAAAGGGGCCGAGTAAGTGTGAAAAATGTAAAATTCACGAGTTTAAGTGTAAAAAAACCAAAAGTTTAGGAGTTTAGTATTATTTTTTCCCCTTTTACTTTTTGATACCTCAGGTATCAAAAATCTGGAAATGTAAAATTACATGATGCGTCTCAAGTGATGATGGGTTCACAACAAAGTCCATACACGATGGGTCCCGTACACATACTTTTGTGTTAGGCCTAATTAATTAAGTTGGGAAGGATTATACGAATGCAGAATACATGTTTATTTTAACACATAAAACTTATATAGTGAACCAGTAATTTGTGAAACGTGAAACTTTATATTTACTTTGTATCTATTATATTTCAATATCTTCTGTTGCTTCTCTATTTTTAGTCACGTCATGTCCCAATCTCCACATTTTAAATTTAAATAAATACAATATAATACTATATTTTCTACTTTTCAAAGATAATTTGACATTTATAATAAAAAAAAAATAAAAAAATTTCAATCCTATAGCAAATAAGTTTCTTTTTACTATTTAAAAAATTTTTAATACATCAAAATTTTAAATATCCATAATTTAGAATCGGGGTAAATCCTATTTCAAATAATCTACCAAGTAGCTCTCAGTCAACAATTGTCATGATGACCGAGGGTGACCATCATCTATATCAGTCATCCACAACCTAATTATAAGTCCAACCAAACGCAACAAATCAACAAATTAAATACGAATTAAGTTGTGTTAACACAAGATTAGGAGATATCCCACATCAAAAAAGTACGAATATAAGATTGTTAAATATTTAACGAATGAAACCAACTCAAGTAGTGTTTTTACATTCATTATATTATATATGGACACATGACAAGCATAGACATACGTATACAAGGGGGAGGTTACATGTGTTTGTTTATTCAATTAATGTCTCAAATCTATATACTTGCATGTGCATTCAATCTATAGTAGTGAAAATCTGACGACTTTGTAAAATATAATTAATTGCTTTGATCACTCGTATATTTATATGAACGGTGCATAGTTGGTACCGTAATCAGCATTTATATGTACGGTCGAAACAATACTTTATGAAGGTTTTTCTCTCTTTTTTTTTTTACAAATAAATAAATAAAAATATTTATTATAGCTATCTTAACATTTTTTAATTAGTGGCATAACAAGTGTATCTCATCACACTATGCAAAGTACAATGCGGTTAGTTATTTTGGAAAATGGAGAGTAGTTGAAGAACTTAATTACGTATGAGGAATTTAAAGAAAGTGGCCCTCTATTGAAGTCTAATTATAACTATAAATGTGAAAGATTTTAATTAATTACCAACATCCATTTTCAATTTGATGCATGTGGGATTTTTTTTTTTTTTTCTTTAGTTGTTATTGATACAAAAGGTGTTAACACATAAATAATGTAAATATGAAACTCTTATATTATATTCTAAAATCCGATGATAATATGATATTGTGTAATGCACACATATATATAGTGCCTAGTAGAATAATCTAAAAATTTTAGAGGCCTTGTATACTATAGATGTCATCCAACAACTCTATGAGGTAGTACAGAAGATATACTGAATGACAATTTTGTCTTGTAGCACTTGTAGTGAGCTGCGACTCAATGCTGCTATAGACCATGCACCTGTACCGAACTCATGTTAACAGGTTGCTGCTTTCCTGCACCGAACTTATGCGAGCTCATGTAAGCTCACTCCTTCGGCGTGCCTATGGCGACTTGTCCTATGTTGATGTCATGTGACCTCATACTGTCAACTTGCTGTTTAGGCGCGCTCACAATGATCTGTTCTGCAGTGAGCTAAATGCGACTTTATGTAATCAACTCGCTACTTCGGCAACTCAGTTCGACCTGTCTATTATGCCCGTCAATTTGAAAGTGGATGAAAGAACAACTGAAAGTTTGTGGCGAAGTCCCCGACATAATTGTCCAGACATGGTTTGGTAAGGATATCTGCTATCTGATCAAGAGTGGGAACATAACGAACTACAAGCTATTTATTGTGAATCTTCTCGCATATGAAGTGAAGATCGAGCTCGAAGTGTTTGGTTCATTAGTGATGTACGAGATTATTAGTTATGGCTATATCACCCTGATTGACCCAAATAACAAGTGTTTAAAGATTGCAACCAAATGACATCATAAGCCGCACTGGCAAGGCTTCTATATTTTACCTCAGTATTTGAACGAGAGACTTTTCTTAGAGTAAGAAATGACGAGATTATCACCAAGATAGACACAAATTCTTGAGGTAGACATTCTATCATCAATATCAGAAGTCCACTTTGAATCAGCAAAGGTAGTGAGTGGTAATAGTTTGCTACGGGTAAATTTCAAACTAAAATCGACAGTGCCGACCAAATATCAAAGAATGCGCTCGATAACTTTCCAATGATCAACTGAAAGAGATTGCATAAACCGATTGACCTTATTGACACTGTAGCTGATATCTGGCCTAGTGATTGTGGCATATTGAAGAGCTCCTACAATCTGTCTACACAACTTTGGATTGGCCATGAGAGTTCCATTGAATATGGATAGATGAGGATGAGTGATCATTGGTGTAGAAACAGGTTTGGCTCCAGTCATGCCTACTCATTTGAGAATGTCAACAACCAGAAGAATGAGGTAGAAACTCAATTTTCACTACAAAAAAAAAAGGTATTTTATCAAGGGAAAAGTCCCTCAGTAATGGCCAAAAATCTCTCGGTATTCAGATTACCGATAGAATTACCAAGGGTATTTTTCCCTCGGTAAATGCATCCTCGATAATCATTTCGAGGGGTTTACCGAGGGGTGTTTTTCGGTAAATTACCCTACCCTCGAATTGGATAGTTCTCGGTATTTTCGAGGAGAGTATTGGCCTCGATAGTTACCGAGAGAAAATATGCCCTTGGTAATTTATTTAATATTATTTTTTAATAATACCGACCCACCCGACCCGACTCAACCCGCAACCACGACCATTTTAATCCCCTCAATATTTTTCGAAATGTTGTCAAGATGAATTCCTTGACCGCAAGGGTGAGGGTGTGGTGGCCTAACCGTTAGGCCACGCGTAATATATGTACGTAATTTTGTTTGTTTTATATTTATTACATATAACCTAAATTACATTTATAAATAATAATATTATAATTGATATTAATTTTTAAAAGTGTATTGCAATTATATTACATGTATTGAAAATTATATGCTGAATTCAGAAATTAATATATTTAGACAATAACAAGTTAAAATAAAAATTGAAAAAATTATTATTGTTATTAAATAAACGTGTATTGAATATTAAATATTTTTTTTTTAAAAATTATATGAAATCACGAAATATACTAATTGATAGATAATTTTATTATTTAATTTTAATTTCTCTTAAAGTAAAATAACTAGGGACATTATTTTCCCTTGGTATTACCGAGGGGAATCGAAATCCCCTCGGTAATACCGAGTTTGAAGCCCTCTATCTTTTTTAATTTTTATTTCTTTTAAATTATTTCCAAAATTACCAAGGTCTTCGTTATTTTTATCTTTTCTAAAAAAAAAAATTAAAAAAAAAAAGAATTATCGATCAATTAGTATTTTTTGTAATTCTAAAACAAGGAAAATAATCAAATTATATTCTTAAAAAAATAATGAGACTGCATTTATTTGATTTATCCCCTCGGTAATACCGAGTTTGAAGCCCTCTATCTTTTTTAATTTTTATTTTTTTAAAATTATTTCCAAAATTACCAAGGCCTTCGTTATTTTTATCTTTTCTAAAATAAATTTAAAAAAAATAGAATTATCGATGAATTAGTATTTTTTGTAATTCTAAAAGAAAAATAATCAAATTGTATTCTTAATAAAAATAATGAGACTACATTTATTTGATTTAGTATTACATTTTAGGGAAGTTCTACGGTACCTTCAAGGAACCATTCCCCATGTAATTTGAACCGTTAGATCATTTCAATTTTTATATAGTGGAATAGATCAATGGTTTGAAATACATGGGGTATGGTACATTGAAGGTATTGTAGAATTTTCCTACATTTTATGCTATTACATTTTTTATATTTTATTTTAGTTTGTTAGACCAGGCTCTTGAAGTTTGCTTGAAACCACAAAGAGACTTCTTGAGCTTGCAAACTATTCTAGGAGTTCTATAGTGTTCAAAACTGCAGGAAAGGACATATACAGTTCTATATATATATATCTCCATTCAAAAATACATTATCAACATCCAATTATCTAATGCTTCAAGACTTGATTACTACAATAGACATGATAGTTCTGATGGTACAAGGTTTCACAACAGGACTGTAAATCTATGTATAATTTAAACCTGGTTCTTAGATGTAACCTCTAGCAACTATTCTAGCCTTGCACCTTGCAATTGTGCCATCTGAATTCCTTTTAATATTAACCCACGTACAAGTGATAACCCAATTATTTGGAGGAGGTAGATAAACTTCCCAAGTCTGATTCTGTATAAGAACCTCAAATTTCTTCTACTTGTTTCCAGATAAGGATCTGCAAAACTACAGTATGATTCATAGGTTCCTAATTATTAGAGGTTGTAGTGGAGAAGACCTTGGGCTTGAGGGAACCTGTCTTTAATCTAGTAGTCATGTGATGAGAATTGTCATCACCTGCAATAGCTGAAACATCATTATTAGTACTAGTAATAGAAGGTAGACGAGGATCAAGAATGTAAGCATAATCAATTAGTAAGTCAATATTAAGATGATCAATAATATCATGATAGGGATGAGAGGTATGGGAAGAGTGTGGTGAGGTCGAGTGAGATGAAGAAATGGGAGAGGTAGGAGTGGTAATATGATTATGAGGAGAAATGTTAATAGCTGTTGGAGAGGTATTTGTGAATGTGTCTGAGTGGGTTGTATGGTCATAGGTAGGTGGAGTGGGTTGTTGGGGAACAATGATTATAGGTGGAGAAAAACCAGGGATATTTGGATGAGGAGGTGGGATGGTAGAATTTGTTGAGGTATAAGGGAAACTAGCTTCAGTAAAGTGAATGTGTCTGGTGATAATGATTTTGTTGGTAGGAAGGAGGACTTTATAACCTTTATAGGAAGGACTGTATCCCAAGAAGGTACTTGGGGTGCTTCCGAGGGTATTAAAGCATTGAATTCACCACCTCCATCACTTTGCACAATCTTGACGAGCTTATTAAAGTGAGTATTCACTAGGTTATGGAAATGAGTGAAGGCAACTGAAGTATCTGATTTAACTTTCAGCAAGTAAAGCTAACATAATATCTCGAACCATGATAGTATTTCACAGGTGCTAGAACCCATAGGTCAATGTAAATAAGATGGAAGATATCATAATGATCAGAGACAGAATCAGAAAAGGGTAATCGATGAGATTTAGCTTTTTAAACAAGCTGAACATAAAAGATTATCTTTATTGTTATAAAAGGGAATATCACATCCTTTCAAAGATTTTATTACAATATCAAGATAGGGATGACCTAGCCTAAAGTGCCAGGTTTGTAAATTTAACATTTTATTTTTAGTGGTTGCAAAATAAGCTGCAGTAGTAGTGTGAGCTGATTTGACTGGAGTTTGGAAGTGAGGTGGGTTGTTGATGAGGTGGAACTGGTAGAGCCTGTAATTAAGTATTCCTCTGAGAAGGTCTACTTTGTTAATATATCCTTCACCACACAAAAAGCCGGGTAAAACTCAAAGAACACCTGATTATCTTGTGCAAATTTTGCAACTTGATGAGTTTTTGAGTGACATGAAATATATGCAAAAGGTCTTTGAGCATGGATGTACGATCAGAAGCTGGTGAACTTACTACAGAATTGCCAATATGTGAGATGCTCATACCTAAACCATTTGCTGCTTGAATTGTATCATTGCCACCATATTTTGAAGCTAGACTCAAGTTTCCCACATCATATGTCACTTGATCTGTAACTCTAGAGTCAGGATACCAGCTGTAATCCTGGACATACTTGGCAGCGCTCGCGTTGGTGAGGTTGACAGAAGAGCCTTCATTCTTATGGATGCTGCTATTGTTGCCTCCTTATTTATTGAAGTCGGGTCGGTAGCGAGGAATGAAGTTCATGTCCATCAGCATTTATCAGCTGTTTAGTTGTTGTAGTGGCACATCTGACATCGTGACCCGTTGCCCCTTGATTGCAGTCGAGTCTTCCTCCTCTGCCTATGTAACTTTTGTTTCTTCCATCTCCTCTACCTCTAGTATTCCCCTACCTCTAGAGCTTCCTCTTCCTCTAGAATTGGTAGTGAAATTAATAGAAAATGGAGAGTTTATGGAGGTATTGTATGAAGTATTTAACATATTTTTAAATCTAAGCAAGATATAATGAGCTTCTCTTAAGGAACATGGATGAGGCCTGATAGTGATAGAAATGACCACTGGATTGTATTCATGACCGAGACCTTACAACAGTTGGAGGATCTGACTTTGTTTTGGTAATTCTTCTCGTGAAGCAACTGTCATATCACAACAAGACTTGATTTTGTTGATGTATTGTTTCATAGATGAGCTTCCTTTATTCATGGTCTGGAGATGCATCCGATACTGCATATCTCTTGCATTTGTTTGGTTTGCAGAGCTAATTTGTAATGTATCCCATATGTCCCTTGATGTGGTCAAACCAACTCTGGTGATGCGGAGGCTACATGACAAAAAGGACATAAGCCCTGAGGCGAGCAGTTGATCCTATCGTACCCAGCGTAGGTAGGCAAGGTTAATAGCTCTTTCTCCTTATGAGCTACCTGCCACATGTAAGTGCAGAATCTTCTGCGAGGTGGATAAGAAATCTTTAAGGCCATAGCCCCGCAAAACAGTCAAGACTTGCTGGCACCATACTAAATAATTTTCATCACTTAGTTTTGTACTTAGTAACTGACTCTAAAGATGTATGATTGGTTCTACAACAGAAAGTAAGGAGACTAAGCTAGTAGATGTGGTGTTGTCAGTCATAATAATTTAAACAGACGGCTAAGATTCAGGTTAATAGCCTGCTCTGATAATATGATAAAAAAGGTGTCAAGATAAAAAAAATGTAAATATGGAAATCTTACCTTATATTTCAAAGTTCGATGATAATACAATACTATGTAAAGCGTGCGCACACACACGCGTATATATATATATATATATATATATATATATATGAGTGGATCCAAATGAGAACCATGTCCTTATTTGCGAACCTTCAAACTAGTGCTTTTATTATATACCCATAGTATTTTTATTATACAATCCTAATACTTTTAATTACATAAGAAAATACAGAAAAAATCTGATCCATCCATTTAATTAGATTTAAGGCTCATAATTGACCCTATGTTCACATATAGGAACATGGTTCTCATTTGAACCTAATCCTATATATATATATATATATAAGTAGATTTTGAATCGAACTTTTTACACCTACTTTTTATTTAAAAATAAAAAGCTCGTCCGCAAGAGAACGGAGCAATTGTAGGCGGTAAGTTGGGCTCGAGTCGAATCACAAGGAAGACTTGTTTGATTTTACGAACATAGAAATGAAATAAAAACTAGACTAAACACTCGATCAAATAAAGTTTGGGGTTTTCTAACATCTACGAGCAACAAATTGAAAGTCTTTAAAACAATTAAGAAAAGCAAGGTTCTAGTGCGCTGGGATCATCTCCACGATCGGGGTTGTCAATCCCGATGGTTCTAAATGACCCTAGGCACTAGAACGATAAAATCAGCCTATAAGCATCATCATGATCAAAGCATAATTTCAACGCAAAGCATGAACGTAAACATAAATTAAGAACGAGAAGAACGGTAAAAGGATTATACTAAATTACGCTACTAAAGTACTACATTAACATTCAAAGGAAAACCAAAGCTACACTATAAAAACTATTAAACAAAGTGCAGAAAAACCTATGATCTAGTAAAGCATCAGCAATCCAACGATCTTCAACGACGAGAAACGATCTTGAACGTCGGACGACATAGAAACGACGAAACATCGAACTATTAAATCTAATCTTTGCATAAATTGGAAAGGGGCTGGGACGAGGGGGAAAGGTTTTAGAACAATGCAGAGAACGCTCAGCAGCCTCAGCCACATTGCTCGTCCAATCTTCGTCGTCTCGATGCTGAAAGAAGAAAATTAAACATAATTAAGCTATTACTTATAAAATAAAGGAGAAAAACATAAAATGAGATAAGAAATGAAAAATACAAAAAAGAAGAGAAAACGAGAAGAATATAAACCTAAAACCGACAAAACACACAAAATGCAAAGCAAAAAACACACGGAAATCACATACAAATATATATATATATATATATACTATATATATATATATATATATATATATATATATATATATATATATATATATAGGATTAGGTTCAAATGAGAACCATGTTCCTATATGTGAACCTATAGTCAATTATGGGCCTTAAATCTAATTAAATGGATGAATCAGATTTTTTGTATATTTACTTATTTAATTAAAAGTATTAGGATTATATAATAAAAGCACCACTGGTGTATATAATTAAAATATTAATAAAGCACTTTCATTGTATAATAAAAGCACTGCTGGTATATAATAAAAGCACTAGTTTGCAGGTTCGCATATAATGACATGGTTCTCATAGTTGTCTTCCAACGGATCTATTAGAGAGTACAGAAGGTACACTGACTGACAATTTTATCATGTAGCACTTGTAGTGATGTGACCCAGTGCTGGTGTTTATCATGCACCTTAGCCGAACTCATGTTGATAGCTCGCTGCTTTCCTGCATTGAGCTTATGCGAGCTCATATCAATTTGCTCCTTCGGCGTGCTCATGGCGACCTGTCCCATGTTGAGGTCATGTGACCTCATGCTGTCAGCTCGCTGTTCTGACGCGCTCACGATGACCTGTCCTGTAGTGAGCTCATGTGATCTCATGTTATCAGCTCGCTGCTTCGGCGGGCTCAATGCTACCTGTCTATTAGTTATTTTTTAGTTTTTGGTATTTCAAGTATATCGAGTCTTGTTTAAGATGATATTATTTTTTACATTCAATTCACCATGGCCCAAATCGAATTCTTAATTATCAGTTTTGAAACTTTATAAATGTGCGAGTGGAGATAGAACAAAAATGGTTGGAAAAGGAAAAAAGATCTCAAAAAAAGGAGAAAATTTGACAATTGTAGGATTAATGATTTTTTTTATTTTCTTAATCTTCATTTAATTTAAATTAAAGATACAAGTCGATATTATTCTTGTATGATTAGGTAAGGATCAACATTTAGTGAGGTTTGTTTAATCAAGCGGGGAAAATGATCATTCTAAAGAAATTGTTTTTTGGAGTTTGAGACGAATAACTTGCGGTAATTGACTTTTTTTATAGATCTTCCAATAATAGTTGACGCTTCAAGTAAAAATGCCAACACTACAACAATTGACCTAAGATGGACGCAAAAGTCGCAACGATATTTTTGTCGTTGTTATAGGTAGGACATATAGAAACAATATTTACTAGTCTTGCCTATAGGTTGAATGACATATTAGCACGACAATGTTCAGCGGATAACAAATCACTTCTATATGTGGTACCTTTAGGGACGACATTATATCGTTCCTATAAAATTACAGTCGTGTCAATATATTGTCAATTAATAACCCTTACAACCCTCAAACTAATGGCATAACAATTGCAATGATACGTCCATCCAATACTTTTTAAAAGCAGTTCCAACAATTCTTATAGACTTCTTTTAAATGGCAACTACTGGTGGCAGAACTATCTCTCATTCCACGTGGTTCTCTGTGAATGAATTGAATCATTCTTCTTGTTTTTATAATGACTTGTTTTTTCAATATCATTACAATAATTGTAAATTTACCAACGGGTATTACCAATATAAAATCTTCGTTGGCATTTAGCAACGGTATCCAACGAAATCGCAATGAATATACACAGTTTTTTGTGAAGAAATAAAATTATAGATTACCAACAGATCTTCAACGAAATATAGCAATTTACAAAAATTCACAATTAGAGAATATAATTATTCTTATCCTTATAATATTAGAATACTAAATTGATTCTTCTTATTATTTTAAATATACGTAGAATATTCTTTCGCATATTCATAGTTAGAATTCTAGCTTGTACTTTTTTTTCTCCAGTGATATATAATTAGATTGAGATACATTAAAATCTGAATATAATTATCAGTCATGCATTATATCCAGATTATATCCACATACGTTCGGATATTAATTAGTAAGAACCGTAATAAGTATAACACACTTTGACATTACATATCAATTATAGTTCAAAGTAAATATTAAAGTAGTATTACAAATGACTAATATGTCATAAATAAAGCAAAAGTAAAATCAACAAAATCACACACAAATCAATAAAACAAAAAATAAAAAAAGAGTACATATATGATAAATGATCTATAAAATGAAATTTAAGGTTCAAAATGTCCAATGGGCTATAACATCTATAATTATATATGAGAAACTATGTGTGGTGCTCGGTTATAATTTAGAATCTGTTATTATTATTTAGCTTAAATTTTATTTAAGTAGATATATAATTAATATTTAATAATAATTTACAAGAAGAAATTAGAAGCTTATACTAAATTTTATCTGAATATTCTTTTGAATACTCGAAACGAATATGAAGTATTCATATTCATATTCTCATAATATGTGAATAAAAAAATTATCTTATTTGGTTTCTTATTCTAATTTTTTTGAATATAAATGTATATACAAATTCGAATACTGAATCGAATAAAAAAGATTCGTTTCATTTACATCCCTAGTGGGTGCACACAATAATAGGGAAAATGAACTTTTTCGTTCTGTAAGTTAGCCTACTTTGTAATTTAGTTCTTTTTTCGACCTGTTTTAAATTTCGTCCGTTTTCGTATAAAATTTCTGCAATTTCATCCGATTATCGCCGGAAAAATTGAATTGCACCCTAATTTGTTGAGTAGGCGCCGATTATTGCTGACTTGGCTTCAAATTTGGGGTTTCTCGGCCGCGTGGAAATAAAAGAAATCGAAATTTTTTATAATTGTTGTGTTGGCATAAAAAGAGGGGAAAATTCATATTGGTTTCCCACTATTTCATCCCGTCACCCCCAAAAACACCCTAGCAGAAAATCCAAATAATCCGTGTTCAATTGGGATCGAACAAGAAAATCCATCAAAAAAAAAAAATGGTATGGAAGCTCTATTATATATATATATATATATATATATATATATATATATATATATATATATATGGTTTTCAGTGGTGTCTGTGTGATACTCCTGTTTTGTAGGCCATGTTTATGAGTTGGTGTAGTCTAGGGGTGGCAATATGAGGCACGACACGATTGACAGACACGAACACGGCACGAAAAAAAATAGGGTTTGGGCTGAGTCTTATCGGGTTCGGGCCTTATCGGGCTGGCACGATAAGGCACGTTAAGAAATGGGTTGATAACGGGCTAGCCGGATAAACACGATTAGGCACGATAATATTTTAATTTCCCCTTTTTATATTCATTTACCCATTGTTAGAATTTGTAATTTTTAATTTATCATTAATACATTTGTCATATTATAAATTTAAATGTATTTGACAATTTGTATTAATAATTTTATAAATATGTATTATATTTATTAAGAAATCATGTATTTTATTAATTAACGGGCCTAATGTGCTTAATGGGCCGGATTAAATAGTTTCAGTATTTTTGCTTATCGTGCCTATCGTGCCGTGCCGTGCTTTTCATGTTTTTATCGTGTCGTGTTCGTATTTAGATTATAGGCCCGTTAAACTTATCGTATCGTATTCATGCCTATACTTATCGTGTCGTGCCTTATCGTGCGGCACGATAAGAGCCCGACACGACCGGATTTGCCACCCTTAGTGTAGTCTATTTGTTGTATTGTTTATGATTGTAGTCTTTTGAAGTGGGGGACCAGTCAATTTTTTATGACTTCTTTTTTGTTTGCTTTTGTAAGCTTTTTCTGTGTATGCTCCATGTGACAGAGTTTTTTTATTGTATTTTATTTTTTTACTTGGAGATTCAACTAGCACCTTTCTAACACTGTGTTTCAAATACAGGGGCAAGTTTCACTTCGGCCCAAGTAATTTGTCTAATTATGTAGGTGGTAGTTCTTATAAGTTTGATTATATAAGTGTTGATTTCTTTATGGTGGAGGCATTCAGAAAACTGGCTTTGAGAGAGGGGGTGCAAGAACCAATGAGGTTTTTCTTTGAACTTGATGATGGTTTTCAGCTTATTAGAGATGATTATTTATTGAAAGATATGTGTGAAATTAAATTGAAAAGTGACAGGGAGGTTGTTATATATGTTGAGGAACTAATTGATGGTGAGGTTGAGAGCCTTGATGATAGTGAGGGTGAGAGCCTTGAAGGTGTTGAAAAGAACATGAATGATATTGAGGTTGAGAGCCTTGATGGTGTTGAAAAGAACATGAAACACAGTGAGGTTGGGATTGAAAAGGACATGAATGACAGTGAGGTTGGTGTTCAAAAGAACAGAAATGACAGTGAGGTTGAGAGCCTTGATGGACTTGAGGACAACTCAGATTTGAATGACAGTGATTACAATGGGCAAGATTATGAAGATTGTGCTGATGTTGATGCTAAATGTGATGTAGATGCTGAATGGATGG